>WSYH01006666.1:0-36867 GCA_036426205.1 Ascaphus truei
GACTCCCCCCCCCCCCTCTCCAGCAGCCCCCATACCTCAGGCGGCGGAGGCCTGGAGAGCGCGTGGGCCCCCGTCCCCCCCCCGCACCTCCCCCCCCCCCCCCCCCCCCCGATACCTCACGCGGCGGAGGCATGCAAATATCTATCGGGCCGGCATCCCCCACCTGCACCCCCCATACCTCAGGCTGCTGCGGCGGCGGCATGTAGATAGCAGTCGGGCAGGCATCCCCCCCCCTCGTCCCCCCCACAGCTCACGCGGAGAGGAACCTTTGGGGAGGCGGCTGTGAAGAGCGAGGAAAGGAGGCGGGAGAGGGTGATGCGGCTGCGGCGTCGCCCCTGAGGGTAGTGAGGTAATGGGAGCAGCAGCCGCCCCCTCCTCCCCGCGCAGCCAAGCAGGGTTAAGGGCGATGCAAGGGAAGGTAGCGGGGAGGTGAGCTTTGGTTGATGGGGGGGGGGATCCAGCGGGCCATGCCGCGAGGTGAGGAAGAGGAGAGTGGCCGGGTGGTTGTGCGTGTGTCCCTCCCCCCCAGCTAAGCAAGCAAGCCAATGAGAGGCATGCGGGGGCGGGGCCGGGCCACGGACCAATCTGATTGGCCAGAGGGTGAGTGACAGACCGACTGACCAATCAGATTGCTCATAAGCACAGCAAATATACAACGTTTAAAAAAATTTTTTATATATATATATATATAATACTGAGTTAAGTTATGGTGAGTAAAAAAAGTGACAAAAACGGCCGGGGCCGGGCCCACGGACCAATCTTGAGGGCCAGTCCAGAGGGTGAGGAGTGGACAGACCAGACTGACCACTCAGATTGCTCATAAGAACAGCAAATATGACAAAGTTTAAAAAATATTTTTTTTATATATATATTATATTAATACTGAGTTAGTTACGAGTTAAGTTTATGGTGAGTACAAAAAGTGACAAAACTTCCCAGGAAAGCAAAATATGCAAATATAGCTGTATGTCATATGCCAGTCTTAGGCCAGGTCTGCAACCACGCCTTCCCCATGGATCACCCAGCATACAGACTTCCATGCAGGCAAGGGATTCTGGGAAAAAGGAAATGACATGCAAATGAGCACACAGTGTCACCTTTTGCCTCATATTTGCTTTTCCTGTGGAGAAGGTTTTGTCATTTTTTACTCACCATTAAAAACGTGTTTAACTCAGTATATGGTGTTTTTAGCCTTCCCATAGCCTCTCTTGCATTCCCAGTTACAATCAAACGCCCCCACACTGATGAGACCCATCAAGGTCGAAACAGCTGTCTTGGGTGGGTTTCTGGGTCTTGCACCTTAACCCTGTCTGTTANCTCAAAGCTGTGACCATGCAGCAAGCTTAAGCCTATAGGGAACCATGTTAAAAATGGTTATTGAGGCAAAAAGTGACACTGTGTGCTCATTTGCATGTCATTTCCCAGAATCCCTTGCTGCAGTGGAAGTGCTGTATGCTGGGTGATAATGGGGAAAGGCGGGGTTGCAGACCTGCCTAAGACATGCAGATGAGCATACAGCTATATTTGCATATATATATATATGAAAAAAGTGAAAAGTAGCGCCAATCGTGAAACAATAATAAATATAAGATAATAACAAATTGATTCAAAAAACCTAAAAAATAAAATAATAATAATCCCAAAAATTATAAATTGATTACAAATAGAATATACACTCTAATACAAAAAATGTGTACATATAAAAATAAAAATAAATAGTCCAAGTGCAAATGTCCCAACCCTAAGGTAAGTCCCGAAAAGGTGACAACAGGATGATGTACAGGATCCAAGGGTATACGGCAGCTCTCAAATGGAAGAACCAGTTCCAATGTGAAGTCTATAAGAACAAAAAAACAGAGAGCGCACGCCCCATAGTGTAACACTGTAACATTTAATATGGGGAGGGAATGGTGGGGGGATTAAAAACACTCACAATATATAAGTGAAATTAAGGCAATATGTGATATATAATCCCCACCGAGGCAGGTAACATCTGATGACAGGTATGCAGTCCAACACCAACTGGAACAGGGCACCCGACAGCGTTAAAGATCACTCAAAGTCCTCCATATAATGTGGTATCAGAGCAGGCCTCGATATTACATCCTGCACTCTCCGGCCGTAAAGAGTGCATTGATACCAGGAAGGGGGAAGGGGGGAAGGGGGAAGGGGCGGGGGGATGGGGAGGGGGGGGGGGGGAAGGAAGGAATCAAAAGGATATGATGTGAGGAGAAACACAAACATTGATTTAACACATTTTTTACAATAAAAGCTCATACAATGGAAATAGATATGTTATATGTTTCTTGCTCTGTTTATTTTATTGCTGTGTCTTATCCCCTGTCTTTTCTTCCACTCTCGTAGCCGAACGGGACTCCCTGGTTCCTCCCCTTTTCCCAGACGCACCTTCCGCATCAGTAGTCTGATTGGAAGCAGTATTAAAGGGCGTACACTTGGACGCGGAGATTCTAGAGACTGAGAAGCGACTCGGCAGATACAGAGGTCGGGGGACACAAAAAAGCCGAGCAGACGAAGTTAATATTATTAATCATTTTTTGGGGGATCAAGGTGAACGTAGACGATTAAGTGTACGGGGGAATTTTTAACAAAAAAAAGTTCCGCCTAGGGCGCATGAAACCATTTGTGCCGCCAACTGCCATATGAACTCACGAGAACGGATCGAATACGATCAATATAGCTATTACACTTATCATTGTGTGCATCAGTATTGATGCTGCATATTGTATTGTTTGTTGTTTATAATAATATATACAAAACGGCAAACCGTCTGCTTTAAGAAAAGAGAAACATTAGATAACAGATGCTGAGATGATACACCCCAATTAGCAAAGTTACATAGTAGATGAGGAGTTTGAAAAATAACAACCTCATAACCCATCGTGCATCAACCTACATAAAAGTGCAATGGTTCACAAAACTATCACAATCAACGAACCATGTTGCTCCACGTGTACTAAAGTCCAAAAAACGTTTGATGGCACATAGATGATGTAAGTTAACCCTCCCCTTCAAACCGGCATCCATTGATAAATAAACTAGAATACAAAACACACTACGTGTGTAGCCCACGGCAGCAAAGGGGTATACCAGAAAAAAAAAAAAAGCAATGAATGAGCCCAGAATGTTCTGGAAATGCAGAGCGGCATAATGGCGATGGGATGAGCAAGGATGGAAAATAATATAATACACGACAGTCCAATTATTCGTGTCCCCCACGGCACGGGGACTGCTCCACGCAACTACCGCGAAAGAACAGAAATTGTACTTGTATTATCACAGAAGTATAAGATGAATTTTGGCATCTTGTTGAGGTTCCCAACTTGATTCAACACTCAATAGGAGGAGTGACGTTGATTTATTTGGCTCTAAACGTGTGTGGGTCCGCAGCCCCCTTTGTTGTGCTTTGGGATCATTCTCAAGTATTGACCGAACCGTTTACACTTGATCCATAAACGGGAGACCTGACCTTGTCCTTTCATCCCCATCGCTGCTCCCTGAGGGACTGCGCCTCTCCACTAAAATAGTACCTCCAGACACTTACCTGTCTCTACATACACTTCACTCTGTCCTAAATATTCCTCTTAGTGACACAATCATGAATCCCCAAAACGCAACATCAGGTGGAGCCCAACATCACCCACCGCTAGTAACAAAACTTTAGATTGGGTTCAGGTAATAAAAAAATTACCTTGTATGTTAATGTGAAGAATACGAACATGGATAGAAGATAAGGCTGCCTGGACTTTTCAACGTTAAGGGCAGCCAGAAGTCAATCCACATGAAAGTCCAAATATGACATGGAAACAAAACTTATCAACCTTGCTGTATGTGTGCCTGAATCCGAAACAACTTCACTGAATGAAGCCCTTGCATCAGTTTCGTAAGCCAGCCCCTTATTACCTGGCTATATGTGGGAGAAGTCTCGCACGCGCCAAAAAGGAGAACAAGGTGTAAAGTGGGAAATAATCCATTCTATATTCTCCGTGGCTCGGTAAATGTCAGTTAGAATGTGTGTGTTCAGAATCATAATCAAAAACATTATCTAGGTAACTAAGTGGTGACGATAGTCGGGGATGGGGGTGAGGCCAGTCCCTTGGATTACACAACAATGGAGATTAATAACAACTCATTACTGTTCTCGGCCCAGCGGTCCATTGACTTGCAAGTGTTCTTCTGTAGGCCTTATCTGCTGTAAATCCAAAGCCAAGTATATGAAAGACAAAGGACGGTTTTCCTGGTTAAGCCAGTCCTAAACATGCTGGATTCCACTCTAGGGTACCGGCCAAAACATTCCACAACTAATCTATAGATCAACCCCATTAACCAAAGTAGTGTCAACACAAAAAAAGACCCGAATATTGTGGACTTTTCCTACAACCCTGAGTCCTTTTTACAAGCATAAAGAGTGAACGCCAAAAAATAAAATAAGGATTGAACCCAAAACCATTTGCCCACAAGCACACCAAAGTGAAATAAGTTTGACAACCTCTAGTCCGGCAGATCAATTATAAACAGAAGTAAGCTCGCAAGAGCACCCTTACATACACTACCTTTCGCTGTCACGCTTTGTCATGGCGTTACAAAGGGGTCCACACGGTCTGAGCTATTGAGAGAGTTAACGAACAGAGAAGTGGGTAAAACCTTAGCAAGCTGACTGCTCTTACCCAAGGCCACGCAAACTTTACTAAAAGAAATGAGAAGGTGGTGTGGCTGTGGAAACATTTACCAGACGGCAGTTATAAACAAAATAGCTGAGAATCAAATGTTGTTAAAAAGGATAATTTCACGGGCTAGTTCTAAGAGGAAAAATTATGTTAATACAGGGCTGCGTCTTGCATCCAGATAACACAAAAAAAAAAAAAAGAAATACATCCAAAAATATAATATATCAAGTGTATATATATATAATATAGAATCTCAGCAGAGTGTGCTACAGGTACAACTAGTGATTGTATATACACAATAGGTGTGTCATGAGTAAATATACCAAGCCAGTCATCTCTCAAACAGCGCCATGTTTTTATAATGTTCCACGATAAAAAGCATGCTTGTTTGCACATACGACCAGCGTCTACAGTCCTGGTGTATCCACCTCCCAGTTTGTAATCTGGTCCAACCTACAATGTTTTAAAAGAAAATATAGACCTATATTTTGATTAACACTTCATTTGAATTTTAGGATGGGCAAACCCCATTAGTGTGAAATCAGAACCTAACCAGACCCTTACATTCCAGACCCACACATAACAAAAACCCTCGATTTAAAAAATTGTTTTTAGAAACAAAGCCCAACAATATGTTGGAATCAAAACAAGACAAAACAAGTAAAAAGATGGGCATAATCCGCCCCAGATCGTTTCCATATTATTTTCCAGCGCACTTTCCCCCAGGTAAAAAAACCCAAAAAAACATACCGTTTTGGGGTGGATCGAAGTAAGTACAACAAATCCGCAAACGGATTTGGTCTTTTTATAATCAGATTCCCTTCAACAACAACAAAAACCCAACCATAATAAACCTAAAAACACAAGTGATAAGAGACGCTAAACGACGGATATGCTAACAGTACCACGGCTGTGACGCGCGCTAGTGCGCGTTAAGGTGAATTCTAAATGGCAACACACAGTGACTAAAGCGGTAATTACGCTGATCTTATACGAGATCAAATGTATTGGCAACAACTTCCCAGGGATCCACACACACAACTTTATCTCACACTTGTTAATTGAAACGTTATAAACAAGAGTGCATGAATCCCAGGCGCAATTTCCAGAAACAATGATACGTAGCAAATACATTTTTAGATGAGCAAGGTTGGGATACCACTGGTTGATGTCCCAAAATAAAATTCCCAACTTGGAGGCTTCCATGACAATTCAATTTGGGATATTGGATGTGAAACTTACTTTAAAGAAACCTCTATGCTGCTCTCTTTCCTAGGAGATAAGAGAAGGTCAAAGGAACATTTGCGTCAGTAGTCCAACCTTTTGAATGACTTTATACATGCAAAAGTATGACAGACGATGCCTACTGCAAATGACTCAATGTTACATACAGTGGAAATACAAACTGTTTCTTTGGTCCCCGACATTCTTACAGGATACCCGAACCCCCGTAGGTTGTTTCCAAAAGTCAGTTCGTCTATAGCACTGATCCGGGGAGCATCACGAGAACCAAAGTAACATGCCCACCGTTATAAACCAATAAAATCATAAAGTGGTGCAATACAATGCGAAACATATTAATTAAATACTTAAAAATTAAACCGTGACCCAATAATTTGTGCACTTACAGTGTTGCTTATCTCCCAATCTGATATACACGCTGAGGACAACAACTTTGTAAACAAAACCCCTCTTCCGTAAATACACCTCCCTTCAATAGGATCTGTGTCAACATTTTTGCGCTAATGGAAGAACCCTTAATACCTGCCATTTTTGATATCAAACAACTAGTAATAAACGACTGACAGTGAATGTGAGCGGTTTCCGGGCCTGGGGACCCGTGAATAAAAAAATCTGTTGTATTACAAACGTCCTGGCGCCCATTAGTTTCTATCCTTGGCTGCCTCAATCGACCAGCCGGCCTGATCCGGAGCGCCCTGAATCAGAGTAATCCAATGCTGCCAATGGCCGAACCACAAGTCATCGCTGTGATCCTCTCCAGAACCGGGCAGGAGGGTTCCATTTACTACTACTACTCAATACTTCCCGCTTTAAGAGATCTCTTTCTGTCCTTTCTCTACGCGCTTTATTTTGGTGAAATCGGACGCTCCGCTCCGAAGATAGAAACTTTGTAATATGAGGTCCTGGAGGTTAAAAAAAATGAGGCTCCTCCCCGGAGGCCAGTATAGTCCTACAACGTTACCATGGTAAACCATCAAAGCTAGACATTAATTCATCATGCTTTTTAACACTACTAAAAGAAAACATTTAAATTAACCACAAAAAGACCAGGAAATGCTCAGGTGGGGGACGATACTAACGATAGCAGTATACTCGTTAAACACACTATAGGTTACTGGTGGGATGTCCATTAAATTCACCAAAATAAGGAGTCTTTATCGCCGGTCCTAGTGCGGTAACGTAGGACGCAAGCTGAGTTTCCACATTACTTTTCTAGCGTTAATTAATATGTGACATGCACTTTTTTTTTTAAGCTTGATTCATCACTCCCCGCTGTGCAAGGGATATATAAGAATTGGCGAATAACTGAGAAGGATTAAGTAACAAAATAATGTCCATAGTCAGCAGAGGGGCTCAACTGCAGTCGTCATACCCCCCCAACAGGTCAGATGTGAAGATATCCCTGCATCATAATCAGTGGACGCCACCTGTGCTGAGCTGGGGTATCGCTTAAAACCTGCCGGTTGGGGTGGGGGGGGGCTGGAGTTTGAACGCCCCTTATTAACTACTGACCATGTGCCGACGAATGAATTAATGTGGCAAAAGTAATTTTTGTCAGACAAATTCAAGACACTTTACTCCCCTTGTTAGGTTTTAGTTATTTGCTTGCTCGCATTTTTGTCATTCCAGCATAACTATATATATTAGGGAACCTATAGGGAACCATGTTAAAATGGTTTTGGAACAAAAAGTGGGCACTGTGTGCTCTTTCACTGTCATTCCCAGAATCCCTTGCTGCGTGGAGTGCTGTGGGGCTGGGTGAATAAGGGAAGAGGCGGTGTTTGCAGACCTGCCTAAGACATGCAGATGAGCATACATTGTATTTACATTTGCATATTTGCTTTGCGGTGGGGGTTTTTGTCACTTTGTTTTTACTCACCAACTTAACTCAGTATTAATTGTTGGACCAATCCTTTAGCTCCTTGCATAACCAGTTAATCAACCCCACACTGATGAGACCCATTAACCGAGTTCACTTGTGTCAGTAATGACTCAAGACTATGCAACAGTTCGGGGACACTTAAAGCAGTATGGCCTAACCAGATCGAAATTATGAGTCGTACTACACAAGTGAACTCTCTTTCCCATGAGCGCTCTAGCATGTCTGTACAGACTGTGCTATATGTATGACACACAGCTTTCTCTCCACATCCTTATACTCCTTGTTTTTCCATCCCTATACAACCAATAGGACCATATAGTTCCACACACCACTTTTAGTTGTGCTACTAACTCTCACATTCCACACCCACCCACATCATTTTATATCCACTCCTACTCCACACCACAACCTTTTGTAAGCAATATATATACTGTGGGCTCTCCATTCAATTTTTTATCACACTGATACCATACAACACTCTTTCATCACTTGCTTTTTCAGGACCTTTTGAACACCTCTCAGCCAATACAAACCTCCACACCGGGGGCAGGCCCACAACAGATACATTACGATCGACATCTGTTATAGTAACTAAGCTTTTTAGCTTGCTTTCATTCATTGTACATCGCCGTAAGAAAATCATGAGTATCTCGAAAGCTCGCAACAAATAAAAGCATTTCGTTAGCAACAGAACGTTATCATCTATTTATTTTTGGATTTATATATATATATATATACATGTTGACCAAATCACCAAAAATCTACTCGCCACACAAAAAAATCTAACTCGCCACCTCATAACCAAACGTGTGCTGGGGCTTGGGCAATATTACTCGCCCGGGGTTTCAATCCACTCGCCCGGGGCGAGCAAATGTTGGTTTTCGAACACGTTATATATATTTCTATCTAATATATCTCATATATAAATTATATTATATATATGTCTTACTGTGTGTTTCATTTGGCAATGTCTTAGACGGTCGCAACCCACCGCTTTCACACGTGTATCGCCTAGAGTGTATGTATGTATGTATGTATGTATAAAAAAAAATTAATATATATATAATGTATAATTATATATATATCTATACACAAATACACACAGCACAAACACACACACCTACACATACAACATCTAGACTATTGAAACAAAATGCTGCTGACAACTGTAATTCATGGTTTAATAATAAGCTAATTTAACCCTCCCATTAGTGAGGTGATAGAAGGCTCTTTATTAAGCAGTGTCAGCCTGACTTAAAGCATTTAAAATATATATTTGAATACACATTGCATTTCATGCAGCCAATAAACAAACCAGATAACCAAAGAACAGGTTTCAACTTCACCTCACAATGTAGCTTGGGCCCAGTCTGTGTGCAACACAAAGGCCAGATTGGGCTCTTTGTAAAGAGGGCATTGGAAAAATATGGAGGGAATTAAAAGGTGGGATCTGTCGCAACACAACCCAGGAAACCAACATATTCTAATTTAAATGCATCTCAGGTAATCACCCATACACTCCTTTCAGCAACTAGCAGCCATTTTTTTGTCCCCAAACCTAAAGATAATCCAGCTGTAAAAAAAATAAATGTCAGTGTTGCTGTGTATATATTTTTAACTTTTTACTGCCAGGGGTTTTACATACGGTAGTTGCATAGTTCCAATGTTGCATAGTTGTATAGTTACATACAGTAGTTACATAGTTTCTACAGTGTTTGCCATAGTTACAAAGTTCTAGTTACCATGTTGTCGTCGTTGTATAGTTACATCCGTAGTTTACTAGTTTACAGACATTAGTTATTACTGAGCCAGAGGGTGTATGCTGGATATAAGTATGTGCCAATCGCCGAACTCATAATCCCCTTTAAAAAAGCACCACAATCCTTTAGTATTTTTCTAGCTTTGACATTTTCAAGGGTCACAGAATGACGGTACGTGCAGATGTGGTAGTGTGGGTAGAAGAGGGCTTCTCTAAATGGAGTTGCTTGTAGTAAAGAGAATAAGAGTCAAAATTAATAGACTTTGCCGAGGGAGGTAGGATAACGTACTCCACTCATGCCTACATGGGTGGAAAGGGAAGTATGATATGTCCCAATTGTCACACAGGAATAAGCGGGCCTCGCCAAACTACCCTGTGAATACAG
This sequence comes from Ascaphus truei, assembly GCA_036426205.1. Taxonomy (NCBI): domain Eukaryota; kingdom Metazoa; phylum Chordata; class Amphibia; order Anura; family Ascaphidae; genus Ascaphus; species Ascaphus truei. The sequence continues at coordinate 9,954 of WSYH01006666.1, forward strand.
CAGGGAGTATGGAAAAGTCCATTTTAACTTTGGAGGAGTAGGGATGTGCCAGGGCAAACCCCAGCTTCTAGCAGACGGAGAGAGAAAGTTTCATACTGTACATGTATCCATTCCCCCATGCACTGGGGGTTACGAGCATGGAAAGCTGCAACCAATATAAGGTCGTGCAGTCATGGCTGCAAAGATTGGGGGGAGGGTGAGGGAGGGGGCATGAACATAAATGAATCAATCCTGGTCGCGGAACTAGTTACAAGTTACACAAGTTTCTAGTCACAAAGTGTGCATATTCCACAAAGTTGCATAGTTGTATAGTTACATACTGTAGTCACAAAGTTGCATAGTCACAAAGTTGCATAGTTACATACTGTAGTTAACAAAGTTGCATATTACTACATAGTTACAATGTTTGCATGTTGTATAGTTTACTATAGAGTTCCAAAGATACATCGCTGCATATGTTTAAAAGTTGCATAGTTTCCTACCAACGTTGCAAGGTTGTATAGTTACATTACAGTAGTTACAAACGCCTATTAGCTGCCAAGCTTGCATAGTATCAGCTAGCAATATTTGTATAGTACATACAGTAGTTACAATAGCTGCATAGTTACAAGTTGCACTACTTACAAGGTGTTGCATAGTGTTTTCGCATAGTTACAATATTTGCCATATTACAAGGTTGCATAGGTCCATACAGTAGTTACAAAGTTGCATAGTTACATAGTTCATACCGCCAGTTGCATACAGTACGTTGCATAGTTCATACGGTAGTTTAATAGTTGCATACTATGTTGCATAGTGGCCTATTTTACATACATTAGTTGCTAGTTACATACGGTAGTTCACATAGTTGCATACAGTAGTTGGCATAGTGCATATTACCTACAGTAGTTGCATAGTTACAACGTTCATACGTAGATACATAGTTGCATATGTTTACATACCAGTAGTTTACATAGTTTTGCATAGTTACAAGTTCCATACAGTATTTGGCATAGTTACATACAAAGGGTAATGTATAAAAGAAGAGAAACGGTTAGTCTAAGCGTGAGTGGTAAACCTAGAGAAGGGGGAGGGATCGTCGGCTTTATAGTTACAAGTTGTATAGTTAGTTGCAATAGTTACATACGTATAGTTCTAAATGTCCTATTACTTACATATTTACGGTGACATAGTTTCGCATCGAGGTTCATCGAGTTTACAATACGTTTGCAATAGTTAGCACGGAGTTACATGCTATTACATTACACGTAGTTTGCATAGTTTACATCAATAACTTGCCTAGCTACAATGCTGTAGTTCACTACAGTAGTTTTGCGTATTTACAGTAGGTTACATGGTTGCATAGTTACCTACAGTAGTTGCATAGTTGCTACAGTAGTTACCAGTTACCTCCAGTTGTATACATACAGTAGTTACATTTCCATAGGTTACATACAGTAGTTGCATAGTTTCCATACAGAGGTTACTAGTTTGCTAGTCTAACATACGTAGTTACATATGTTCATATTTGCAGTTACAACATCCAGTTCAGTTGAGTTACAATATCATAGTTACATAGTAACATCAGTATTTCAGTTACACACTAGGTGTATTACATACGTAGTTACATGTGCATATTACATACAGTAGTTACATACAAGTTCGACATAGTTTGCAGTAGTTTACACAGTATAGTTACAAGAGTTTACACATTGCATAGTTAGCATGTTAATCAGTACATATCAGTAGTTCATATCCAAGTAGTTGCATAGTTAACATCAGTAGTTGCCATCGTTACATACGTAGTTACATAGTTTGCATATTTGGCATTTACTACAGTAGTTACAGTGATGTGTAATCTTGCATAGTTTACATACCGTATACCAGTTCTATGATGTATAGTATACAGTATGCATAGTTACAAGTTAGTGCATAGTTTAAACTGTCCATACATTTCGTTCATTAGTTTGCACGTTATACAGTAGTTCTGCATACAGTAGTTGCTATGTACTACAGATTGCATATTACATACTGTTACATACTTGTTACATTACTACGTAGTTGCACTAGTTACATACAGTATTGCAATAGTTACATACAGTTTGCTTACAAGTAGTTACATACACATGGTTTTAGCATAGTTTACATACAGTAGTTTCATAGTTACATACAGTAGTTACGCAATAGTCAGTTGCTACATAGTTACATATTGCCCCAGTAGTTAAAGTCAACTAGTTCATAGTTATACTAAATATGATAGCTCAACATGCTTATAGTTACATACAGTATACCATGTTACAGTGTTCAGTGCAGTTAAGGTTGCATAGTTGCATACAGTAGTTCCTAGTTATCAGTGTCATAGATGTTCTATGTTGCATAGTACCCACTAGTTGCATATTTACCCATACTTATATATTCTATACATACAGTACAGTGCTATTCATAGTTACATACGAGTGAAGTTGCATATTCCAGTAGTTACAGTAGTTACCAAGAGTTGCATCGTTACATACAGTATTACATAGTTTGCATACGTAGTTACATACGTATACAATACAGTTAGTTTACATACTAGTAGAATTACACTAGTACTCATAGTTACATACAGTATATCTGGCATAGTTACATCAGTAAGTTCACTTACATAGTATTTGCATAGTAATACGTAGTACTATTCATTTGATAGTTACACACAGAAGTTGCAACTAGTTGCATAGTTTCAACAGTGACTACCGTAGTGACATAGCATTGCATAGTTACATACTACTTTGCATAGTTACATACACACGTAGTTTGCTAGTTACATACAGTAGTTACAACAGTTGTCATACGTTCTCAGTAGTTATACATAAGTTACCTATAGTTGCAGCATAGTTACAAAAGTTGCAAGTTACATACATGTTCTACATGACAGTAGTTTACATAAGTATGCATATTTACACAGTTGACAGTAGTCGTTTTGCATATTTACATACAGTAGTTACACTCGTTGACTTGACATAGTTCAATACGTATTCATAGTTGCATAGTTTCTGCATAGTTACATACGTAGTTGATCATAGTTCCAAGTATTATACATTGTATAGTTACATACGTAGTTGCATAAGTTACATAATATACATAAGTAGTTTGACCTAGTTACATAGTTAACAAAAGTAGTTACCTACGTTTTACTAGTATACGTACTAGTAGTTGCAATCGTTACATACAGTAGTTGCATAGTAAATACTAGTTTCATAGTTCCATACAGTAGTTTTGCATATCAACATTGTTACATGTTACATACAGTAGTTGCATAGTTATCACTACAGTAGTTGCATAGTTTACATACATAGTACCATACAGTTTCATAGTTACAACAGTGTTAGTACCTAGTAGCAAGTAATACGTAGTTGCATAGTTACAATACAGCAGTTACATACATTCGTTACATAGGTACATACAGTGTATGTTCGAGCATGATGTTTACATACAGATATTCATCCAGTAGCAAGCCTTTGCTATAATAGACGCAGATCTTCTCATATCTTTGTATTACATGACATTGATTAACATAGTCACACTTAGAATTATTCTTCATGTACGTTCCTGTACATCACTAATTCAATTAGTTTAGAAAACAGACGGTCTAACCGATTGACATCCTTAGATTAATACTCTCCCTTTCTGTTCTATTTGCATATTACACGAGAAGTATCTTACAGTACATAGTAGCATATTACAAGTTCAGTCTTTACCATCGGTTAACACGAGGCTGTTACCAATACGCCAGATCCGCCAGGCAAAAACCGACCGCCGCCCCAGTTTCCATCAGTGCACCCTCATAAATTTTAGTACACACCACTTTCTTTAGAATATATTAGTATTGTACATGACGAGTTGATAGACATAGGCACCACATTAGATTTGTTTTGTTAGTTGCCACAGCTATCCATTGTAGAAAACGATCCGTTTCCTTGGACATGTTATAACCTCGGTTGAGCTAACTCGTTTCTTTTATTATTCTCGAGCGCGCAATACCCAGCCCCCGCATCATACCTTTCCTATAAAATTTTAGTCAACACACTATTAGAAATTATAATAGGGTCATGGTATAAAGGTACCATTAGATTAGTGATGGCATGAAAAGTCATTTGTGGCCTTATCCCTCTGACTTTTTTTTTTCGACAAGCAAGTTACAAAATATTCTACTGTACTCGAGTCTTCAACCCATCATAAAACAGTGGCACAGAATACCCAGGAATTGTGCAGCGGCCCGTAGTCACTGGGGGGGGGGGTGCTCACATATGCCTGGAAAAGGAGAATGTACAGGGGTCATTCTTTTTCTGCTTGGGGGAACAATTAAGGATTGTACTTATTTTTTTTTTCCCCCACTCACACGTAGCTTGTGCCACAGTGTTGGAGTTGGAACTTTGTGTTTCCAACCACAAAATATGTGACTGTATAATGAGCCCGAGTAGCTCTGAATACCCCTTTGTCGCACACCCAGCCTCACTATGTATATGGGCGATAGTATGATTTATTATTTTCTATTCACCTTAGCCCGATCCCTCTCAGTTCTAAAGAGTGACACACTGTGGGAGAGGGGCAAGTCCTTGTCCCGAGAGCTTAACAATCTAGGTCAGGGGTGTGCCACTCCGATTTCAAGGGCAGCCGAACTGGCCAACCTGTGCTGAAGCAGGGATATCCTGAAAAGCTGGCCTGTTTGGTTCCTTGAGATGGAGTTCCCACCTTTGGTGTATGCTGACGCACTGGGGGGAGAGAGGGAGGTGGAGTTTAATCCCAGCGCTCATCACTTTCTTGGTTACAACACAACTCTCGCTTCTTTCCTACTAATTGTAGTTATTAATAAAATGGCCATGCTTTAGAGTTGTTACTGGTGAGGAAAGGAGTTTGTCCCGCCTCTCTCCACGAATCTATTTTCCCAATTCTAGTAGTATAAACAGGGAGATTTTGTGTCGCTGCACTATAAAGTAGATAGATAGAATCCCTGGCCGCAGGAGTGCAACAATCAATCCTGTTAGCCGATGCACAGGGAGTAATAAAGGTCAACTGGAAAAGCCAGCACTGGGCCCCCGTTTCGCCTCTGTCCGACATCCCCGGTCATCGCATAGGCGCACCTCATAAATACAAGCTCGCGAAGGTCTTTCTTTGGACTCCCTGTCCCGCCGGGTGGGTGGGGGGGGGATAATTGGGGCACACCATCTGGGCCTGTGTCTGCGAGAACGCTCTCGTGTCAACACTAAAAACCACTCGGAGACTTTATTTTAAAAACGCTTATCGAAATAACAGAACAACGCAGTCCGCAGTGACGCGCGCCCCTGTCTGTATTTATTTAGGCCTCGCTGTCAGGGAGAGCTGCCGCAGCGAATATACACGCTATCCGCGCTTTTGCCGCATTTCCCTGGTGTTATCATGCCTCTCGCCCATCCTCAGCTACACATCCTCAGATATAGAGACATTGACGCAATTAAGGATGACTCGGCCCACCCACACTGCCCCCTTCCGACCTCCGGAAAGAGACCCACACAACTCAATTTCCTGCCATATTTCAGGTCCCTGTTGTACGGTTGTACCAGAATTTACTGAAAGGTCTAAACGTCAAAAATGCATCATTGGTAATATTATTTGTTAATAGCGTCCCTCCCCGTTTTATGCTGTATTATTGATTTATTTCACTTTCCGAACATCACAAAATTCTCCTCTTCCCATTCTCTCTCTTCCTGCCCTCCCTCGCCCCCCCCCCCACCTTTCTCTCTCCCCCCTCTCCCTTTCTTTTGCTCACACTTACCCCTTTCTTTCACTCTCTCCTACCCACTTTCTCTCTCCTCTCTCCCTCCCTCCTTTCTCCCCCTCCTTTCTCTCTCCTCCCTGTCTTCTCCCTTCTTCGTCCCCCACTCAGCTTTCTCTCTCTCCCCCCCCCCCCCACATTTCTTTTCGCTCAACAGCATACATTTCCCCCATTAGTCTCCCTTACCCATCACCAATGGGATCCACTAAACAAAATCGGACATTTGAAACGATTTTTGAATATGTTGTTGGGACGCCGATGTGCTGAATTGGAAAATCCTGAGGTAGGGCCCCCCCCCCCTAACCTGTGGCTTCCACCCAACAGGTTCGCCTTCCTGCGGCCTGCGTTACTCCCCACGCGAGCACCCCCTCATCTTTGTCTTCTCTCGGTCCACGCATCATCCTCATTTTCCACCTCTTAACTTATATACCATGTTGTCGGTTTAACTACCGCTGCAACTTGTGCGTAGTCTTCTCGGTACTCTTACAAGCCGCTTTGAGGCACATTTCCCCCGTCGAGTCCGGACTCCGAAGGGTCGTCTCCTCTAAGCGTAGCTCTCTAAACGAGGGCAGCCTTCCGTGGGGGTAAATTCCAATCTCTATGGTTCGTACTGGAAGCGTATAAACCCTTTTGGTTCATGCCTGCATAGTCTTTGTACGTGTACAACCGCAGCTGACACTCACGGTCCCCTATGGGCCAGACGTTGAGGCTTTACATAGGGAAACAACCTTCCCTGTGGCTTGCAGTATAGATGGGCACCTCCCGAGTGGGGCAACAGGGCCCCCTATTGGTTCCAGTAGCGGTATTGGCACTGACTTAACACCCTCCTTGTTCGCAGAATGTTCTTTGAAGCTTCCAATGTGGGTCTCACTGTCTTCTGGGACTCTGATGGGGGTTGTTTTGTCATTCCCAAGCGTTTTTATTCCGGCTCTATCCATCCCTGGCCTTATCATAGTAGCCACAAGATAGGTGGGGGGGGAGAGAAGAGCGGGCTTTGCCTGTGCAACTGTAGTTGAACACACAGTGGACATCAGACAAAAGGGGTGCAGACGAGGAAATCCCGCCCTTCCCAAGTCTTAGCTTCACCCTGTCTACAAACTCAATGTTAAAAAAAGTATTCAAAAATAATTGTTGGGATTTGAGGTACAAATAAAAAAAATCAAAATCATCCAGATGTTGACCCTTTAATTAACATGGCACTGACATCAGGACCCCCATTCTACAGGACTCCTCTCCACGGTGTAGTGGACCATACGCCCCGGTTTTAGCCGGAACAGTCCCGTTTTTTTCATTAATGCCCCGTGTCCCGACAATTTCCCTGTTGGATGGGATGGGGGGCGGGACGAATGGGGGAGAGTGTGTGAGTGAAAGAAAGGGGTTAGGGGGGAAACCACAGAGAAAGTGTTGGAGAGAAAGGGTGAGAGAGAGGTAAAGGGTGAGAGGGAGGGTCGATGGAGAGTGACGGAGGGGAGACGAGAGAGGAGGAACGGGAGGGAGGGATTATTTTTTGCATAGTCATTGGGTTATCTTCTCTCAGACTATCTTGTCTTATTTTGTCTCTTTTTCTTGTTCTCTGTTCTTCTCTTCGTCTTTCTTTGTTTTCTCTATTCTTCTCTTTTTCTTCCTTCTTTCTTCTTCTTTTCTCTTTCTCTCTTTCCTTCCTCTTTCCTCTATCTTCTCTTCCTCTTTTTTTCTATATTGGGTAGGAGAGAATAGGTCAGAGTTTGGAAGAGTTATGGGAGACGAGCAGGTTAGGTCGGTAGAATGTGTTTCATTGTGGGTGGTAGAACATAATAATCATAATATAGCAAAATGGGACGCTATATTAGTCGAATAACATTATAATATATAATTTTTTTGTCGTGTATTTTTTTATTGTCCCGGTTTTGTACTTTTGAAAATCTGGGTCACCCCTACTCCTAACGTCGTATTAAGTCCGCTAAAACCCACCCACACCCACAAAACACACACACAACAACCCCAACCTGCCTAAACGCCCAAAACACCCCCGCCCCCACGCCCCCCCCACTCCAAACCCCGCAACTCGCAGCCGATCACGGCACAAAACGCACCCCAGCCCCCCGAACACCTGGGCCGAGTACCCGGGTCCAGTCCGGCCAGCGCCGCTCGCTCAACCCAGAGAGGCCGGCAACACACCATAAGTTCTGCCGCCGGCCGTGCCCCGACACCCGGGCGCACCGCCGGGCCGGTCCCAGCCCGCCGCCGCACCCGGGAGCCGCCGACTGGTCCCGGTCAGTCCCAGTGCCGCGGGGCCCCCCGAACAACACACGGGCCCGACGACGGGCGAGAGGCCGGCCGCCACGGGAACCAGACGGGCAATCCAACCCCCCCCCAAAATACACTTACAGCATCGCCGACACCTATGCTAGGCTTCCGCGCGCGAAAGAATAGGCATCCCACCCAGTCTGTGAACCCGGTTTTTGTCCCAGCTTTGCTCCCGTTACACGGCACTTTGGGCATAAAACGGCAAAAAGCCGCCGGTGGTGCGGGGTTCAGGACAGACGATACGTCTGAAGCAGCTCTGGAAAATGCTTGCAACCACATTGGATTTTTGCTGGGAAACCGCAACGGCTCTCAAGTGATGTCAGAGGGTGTTGTTTTCGAGGTGGGAGGGGAGGAAAGTCAGACCTGTTCTTTTTTCACCTATTCTTTATTTGTACATGTCAACTGACCGCCCTCTGCACATCCATGACACAACCCTGTTAGGTTTAAACCCAGGGGTGGCCAGCTCCATTCCTCAGGCCACCAACTGGACGGGTTTTTCAGCATATTCCTAGCTTCGCACAGTCATAGACTGAATTGTGGTATCAGGATATCCCTGCATCAAGCACATTGGGCCACCACTGGCTCAGTGTGTTGAACTGAGCCACTTTGAGCCACCTTTGCGTAAGCAGAATATACTGAAAACCTGTCCTGTTGGGCCTTGAGGCCTGGATTGGCCATGCCTGATCTAACCTAGCAACTTATTCATTTAATAGGTTAAAATCTAAAAATATGCCTAATAAAACATTTAATAATGTGTGTGTGTGTGTGTGTGTGTATACACCCACACACACCCCACAATATACTGTATATATATTTTATATATGTAAAAGTAGAAAGTGGATTAATCCCAAAAAGCGATCGCTCCAACGAATGAGATTCAACATGTTTGATATCTGTTTATATCAGGTAATGGAAGAATAACATATTGCAATAGTGGTAGTATTGACCCAGTGCAATTGCCGGAGTGTATCGTCAATAAATGTCTTATGGTGAGGGACTGTTTAATGCCTATTGGCACAATCACAAGAGGGTTCCGAGAACCTCTTTACCGTGCTGACACTGAGTGGTCTACAAAGTCCCTCTTGAATCCATGGTTAGGGAATTACAATACTCACATGAATATGTTTGTTCACTCCATATGCGGTAGGCGTCACTCAGAGTAGGATACAGGGAAAGCTGAAATCCAAGGGATTTGCAGCGCGGATCACAGCTAGGAATGGGGGCCAGCCCCGAGCAAGTTGGGAAGGGGTTACAAATATAGTTTATTGAGACATGGTTATTGAACACAAGGAGACAAGACCACTCTGACGCGTTTCAGGTATGCAGCCCCTTTGTCAAAGAGTAAATTCGCGTCTCACACTCCCCCAGCTATGAAGGGGATTCCCCGCCTCCCATTACCCAGGTGTGCCCACAAACGCCGCGCGGTTTTGGGCGCGAACACCATCGTGCATAGCTATTGGTTGAATACTGCTGTATGTAACTACTGTATGTAACTATGCAACTACTGTATGTAACTATGCAACTACTGTATGTAACTACTGTATGTAACTATGCAAATATGCAACTATGTAACTACTGTATGTAACTATGCAACTATGTAACTATGCAACTATGTAACTACTGTATGTAACTATGCAAATATGCAACTATGTAACTACTGTATGTAACTATGCAACTACTATATGTAACTATGCAACTACTGTATGTAACTATGCAACTACTGTATGTAACTATGTAACTACTGTTTGTAACTATGCAACTATGTAACTAACTGTGTTGGAACTAACTTGTTAACTATGCACTTGTACTACTGTATTAACTAATGCAACTACTTTGTGTGTAACTTAGGTTAACTACTGTAGCGTAACTATTTCAACTATGTAGTCTATGTATGTCTATACTGCAAATATGCAACTATGTAACTACTGTATGTTACTATGCAACTATGTAACTACTGTATGTAACTATGCAACTACTGTATGTAACTATGCAACTATGTAACTACTGTATGTAACAACTGTATGTAACTATGTAACTGACGTATGCAACTATGCAACTACTGTATGTACAATGGCAACCATGTAACTACTGTAACTACGCACCTACTGTATGTAACTACAGCATGTAGCTAGGCAAGTATTTGATGTAACTATGCAACTACTGTATGTAACATGTACTATGCAACTATGTAACTACTGTATGTAACTATGCAACTATCTGTAACCATGTAACTACTGTATGTAACTAGCCATTTAAACTATGCAACTATTTAACTACTGTATGTAACTATGCAACTATGTAACTATACAACTTTGTAACTATGCAACTACTGTATGTAACTATGCAACTACTGTATGTAACTTTGTAACTATGCAACTATGTAACTACTGTATGTAACCTATGCAACTATGTATCTACTGTATTAACGTTGTAACTATGGCAACTACTGTAGTAAATATGCCACTATGCAACTACTGTATGCAACTATTTACTACCGTATGTAACTAGCAACTACTGTTGTAAATATGCCACTATGCAACTACTGTATGCACTATGTAACTACCGTACATGTAACTATGCAACTACTGTATGCAACTGTGCGGTTATGCAACTTGTAACTATGCAACTTTGTAACTACTGTATGACACTATGCAACCTTGTAACTATGCAATATTGTAACTATGCAACTATGCAACCTTGTAAGTATGCACTTTGTAACTATCAGCTATGTAACTACTGTATGTAACTATACAACTATGCAGCGTAACATGCAACTTTGCAGCTAATTAGCTTTGTAACTACTGTATGTAACTATACAACTATGCAACGTTGTAACTATGCAACTTTTAAACTATGCAGCTATGTATCTTTGTAACTACTATATGTAACTATACAACTATGCAACATTGTAACTACTGTATGTAACTATGCAACTTTGTAACTACAGTATGTAACTATGCAACTTTGTGACTATGCAACTTTGTGACTACAGTATGTAACTATACAACTATGCAACTTTGTGACTATGCAACTTTGTGACTATGAAACTTTGTAACTTTGTAACTATTGTCCTGGACCAGGATTGTTCATTTATGTCATGCCCCCCTCCCTCCTCCCCCATCCTTTGCAGCTCTGACTGCTAGCCCTTCATTTTTTGCATTTTTCCTCATGCTTTAACCCCCAGTTGTCCTGCACTGCTCGGTGAATACCTGCGACCCAGTGCATGTGGGATGGATACATGTACAGTATGATGAAACTTTCCTCTCTCTCCAGTCTGCTAGAACTGGTTGCCCTGGCAACTCCCTACTCCTCCAAGTTAAAATGGACTTTTCCATACCCCTGTCTGTATTCACAGGTAGTTTGGTCCTCAGGCTATTCCTGTGTGACAATTGGGACATACTTCCCTTTCAACCCATGCAGGCTGAGTGAGTACAGTTATCCTACCTCCCCTGGCAAAGCTATTCATTTTGACCTTCTTCTCTTTACTACTATACTACAAGCACCTCCATTTAGAGAAGCCTCTCTCTACCCCCACTACCACACGTCTTACGCTTCATTTCTGTGACTCCTTGAATAAAGCTAAGAAAATACTAAAGGACTTGTGGTGCTTTTAAAGAGGGATGAGTTCGGCTATCTGGCCATACTTATATCCAGCATACACCCTCTGGCTCCAGAATAACTACTGTATGTAACTATGTAACTACTGTATGTAACTATACAACTACGCAACATTGTAACTATGCAACTTTGTAACTATGCAACTACTGTATGAAACTATGTAACTACTGTATGTAACTATACAACTATGCAACATTGTAACTATGCAACTACAGTATGTAACTTGGCAGTAAAAATGTAAAAATATATACACAGAAACAATGACATTTATTTTTAAAGCTGGATTATCTTTAGGTTTGTGGGACAAAAAAATGGCTGCTAGTTGCTGAATAGGAGTGTATGGTGATACCCTGAGATGCATTTAAATAGAATATGTTGGTTTCCTGGGTTCGTGTTGCGACAGATCCCACCTTTTAATCCCTCCATATTTTCACATGCCCTTTACAAATAGCCCCAAACTGGCCTTTGTGTTGCACACAGATGTGGCCCAAGCTACATTTGTCGAGTTGAACTCCTGTTCTTTGGTTACTTCTGTTGTTTAATGGCTGCATGAAATGCAATGTGTATTCAAATATATATTTTTAAATGCTTTAAGTCAGGCCTGACACTGCTTAATAAAGGAGCCTTCTCATCACCTCACTAATTGGGAGGTTAAACTTAGCTTATTATTAAAACCATGAATTACATTTGTCAGCAGCATTTGTTTAATAGTCTAGATGTGTGTATGTGTATGTGTGTGTGTGTGTGTGTGTATTTGTGTATATATATATATATATATATATACATATATATATATATATATACATACATACATACATACATACACCTCTAGGCGATATAGTGAAAGACGGGTTGCAACCTGTCTAAGACATGCAAATGAACACACAGTAATAATATATATAATATATATATATATAATATATATAGATATAGATATACAGTGTTCGACAAACCTATACATTTGCTCGCCCCGGGCGAGTGGATTTAACCCCCGGGCGAGTAAATATTGGCCCAAGCAGCACACGTTTGGTACTAGGTGGCGAGTAGATTTTTTTGTGTGGCGAGTAGATATTTTGGTAATTTGTCAACCACTGTATATATATATATATATAAAATCAAAAAATAAATAGATGATACCGTTCTGTGGCTAACGAAATGCTTTTATTTGTGCGAGCTTTCGAGATACTCTGATCTCTTCTTCCGGCGATGTTACAATGAATGAAGCAAGCAAAAGCTATACTATAAACAGTGTCGATTGGAATGTTATCTGTGCTGGTCCTTCCCCCGGTGTGGATGTGTTTTATGGCTGGAGGTGTCAAAAGGTTCCTGAAAGCAAGTGATGAAAGAGTGTGTATGTGTATCAGTGTGAATAAAAATGAATGGAGAGCCCACAGTATATACATTGCTTTACAAAAGGTGTGTGTGGAGTGGGAGTGGATATAAATGTTGTGGGTGGGTGTGGAAATGTGAGAGTTAGTAGCACAACTAAAAGTGTGTGTGGATACTATGTGGTCCCTATTGGTGTATAGGGATGGAAAAACAAGGAGTATAAGTATGTGTGAGAGACAGCTGTGTGTGCATACATATAGCACAGTATGTACAGACATGGCCTATAGCGCTCATGGGAAGAGAGTTCACTTGTGTCAGTAATGACTCATAAAATTTCGATCTCTGTTTAGGCCACTGCTAAGTGTCCCGAACTGTTGCATACGTTTTATGAGTCATTACTGACACAAGTGAACTCGGGTTAATGGGTCTCATCAGTGTGGGGTTGATTAACTGGTTATGCAAAGGAGCTAAAGGATAGGCCAACCATAATACTGAGTTAAGTTATGGTGAGTAAAAAAAAGTGACAAAAACCCTCCACAGCAAAGCAAATATGCAAATGTAAATACAACTGTATGCTCATCTGCATGTCTTAGGCAGGTCTGCAACCCCGCCTTTCCCCATTATCACCCAGCACACAGCACTTCCACTGCAGCAAGGGATTCTGGGAAATGACATGCAAATGAGCACACAGTGCCACTTTTTGCTTCAAAAACCATTTTTAACATGGTTCCCTATAGGTTCCCTATATATATATAGTTCTGCTGGAATGCACAAAAATGGAGCAATAACTAAAACCTACAAGGGGAGGTTAAAGTGTTCTCTAATTTGTCTGTACAAAAATTACTTTTTGCCACATTAATTTGCATCTCGTCTGGACATGGTCAGTAGTGTAATAAGTGGCGTTCAACTCCAGCCCCCCCCCCACCCCCAACCGGTCAGGTTTTAAGGATACCCCAGCTTCAGCACAGGTGGCTCCACTGATTATGATGCAGGGATATTCTTCACATCTGACCTGTTGGGGGGTCTTGATGACTGCAGTTGAGCCCCTCTGCTATGGACATATTTTGTTTAATTAATCCTTCTCAGTAATTCGCCATTCTTATATATCCCTTGCACAGCGGGAGTGATGAATCAAGCTTAAAAAAAAAAGTGCATTTCACATATTAATTTACCGCTAGAAAAGTAATGTGGAACTTCAGCTGCGTCCTACGTTACAGCACTGGCGCCGATAAAGACTCCTTTAGGTTTGGTGAATTTAATGGACCATCCCCCCAGTAACCTATATGTGTTTAACTCGTATACTGTATCGTTAGTATCGTCCCCCCTGAGCATTTCCTGGTCTTTTTTGTTATTTAAATGTTTTCTTTTAGTGTTAAAAAGCATGATGAATTAATGTCTAGCTTCTGAGGTTACCATGGTAACGTTTAGAATATACTGGCCTCCGGGGAGAGCTTCATTTTAACCTCCAGGACACTTCATATTACAAACGTTTCTATCTTCGGAGCGGAGCGTCCGATTTCAAAAATAAAAGCAGCGTTGGAAAGGACAGAAAGAGATCTCTTAAAGCGAGTAGTAAATGTAACCCTCCCTGCCCGGCTTCTGGAGAGATCACAGCGATGTACTTGTGGTCGGCCATGCAGCATTGGTTACCTTGACTCAGGGCGCTGGATTCAGCCGGCTGGTCGATGAGGCAGCAAGGATAGAAACTAATGGGCGCCAGGAACGTTTGTAATACAACAGATTTTTTTTATTCAGGTCCCCAGGCCCGGGAACCGCTCACATTCACTTTTCAGTCGTTATACTATTTGATATCAAACATGCAGGATTACGGGTTCTTCCATTAGCGCAAACTGTTGACACTATAATGGAGGTGTATTTACGGAAGAGGGGTTTTGTTTACAAAAGTGCTGTCCGCAGCGTGTAATCGATTGGAGAGATAAGCAACACTGTAAGTGCAAACTTGTCACGGTTTAAGTATTTAATTAAATGTTTCGCAGTATTGCACCACTTTATATTTTCTGGTATAACGGTGGGCTGTACGGTTTCGTGAGCTCACCTGATCAGGTGCATAGACGACTGCTGGAAAACCACGAGGGGTTCGTGTATCCTGTAAAGAAGCCGGGGACCAAAGAACAGTTTGTATCCACTGCATGTAACATTGAGTCATCTTGCAAGTAGGCCGTCTGTCACTACTTTGCAGATAAAGTATCAAAAGGTTGGACTACTGCGCAAATGTTCCTTTGCCTTCTCTTCATCTCCTAGGAAGACGAGCAGCATAGAGGTTTCTCTTAAGAAGTTTCAAATATCCAAATTGAACTTGTCATGGAATCCTCCAAGTTGGGACATTTATTTCTGGACATTCAACAGTGGTATCCCAACCTTGCTCATCTAACAAGTATTGTACAGTATCATTGTTTCTGGACATTGCGCCGGGGATCGCACTCTTTTTTATTAACGTTTCAATTTAACAAGTGTGAGATAATTTGTGTGTGGGATCCCCTGGGCAGCCTGTCCAATACATTTGACCTCTTATAATAAGGTCATCCTCTTTATTCACTGTGTGTTTGCCCATTTAGAATTCACTTAACGCGCACTAGGCGCGTCACAGCCGTTTACGTTAGCACAATTAGGTTTAGCGCTCACTGTGTGTTTTTAGTTTTATATGGCGGTTTTTGTTGTTGTTGATGAATCCGATTAAAAAACAGACCAAATCCGTTTGCGGATTTTACACTTCGAAACGGATTTTGCGGGGGAAAGTGCGAGAAAATCCAGGAAACGGATCTGGGGCGGATTCTGCCATCTCTACTGGTGTCCTGGTTTTGATTCCAAATAATTGTTGGGCTTTGTTTCTAAAAAACAAAAACCGGATGGGTTTTGTATTGGGTCTTGGAATGTAAGGTTCTGGTAGGTTCTGATTTCACACTCCGGGGTTTGCCCATCTCTAAACCAAATGAGTGTTAAATTAAAATATATGTATATTTTCTTTAACATTGTAGGTACCAGAACAAACTGGGAGTGGATACACCAGGACTGTAAGACGTTCTGGTCTATGCAAACAAGAATGTCTTTTTATAGTGGAACATTATAAAACATGGAGCTGTGAGAGATGACTGGCTGCTATATTTAACTCAGACAAACATGTAACAAATCACAGTTACTGTAGCACACCTCTCGAGATTATATATATATATATATATATATATATATTATTATTTTTTCTGTATTTTTTTTTTATTCTGGATGCAAGACCGCAGCCCTGTAAATAATCCTCCAGAAATAAGCCCGTGAAATTCTCCTTTTAACAACAGACTCAGCATTATACCTGCCGCTGGTAAATGTTTCCACAGCCACACCACCTTCTCATTTCCAGTAAAGTTTCGTGTCCTTGGGGAAGAGCAGTCAGCTGCTAAGGTTTTACCCACTTCTCTGCGTTAACTCTCTCAAAGCCAGACCGGGGACCCTTGTAACGCCATGCCAAAGCGTGACAGCGAAAGGCGTTGTATGAAAGGGGCTGCGAGATTTATTCTTTGTTTCTAACTCTGCCGGAGAGGTGTCAACTATTTCACTTGTGGTGCGGGAAATTTCTGGGTCAATCATTATTTTATTTGGCGTCACTTTATGCTTGTAAACAGGACTCAGTGTTGTAGAAAAGTGCCACAACTCGGGGTGACACTCGGTAATGGGGTTGATTATAGGAAGTGGGGAATGTTTGGGGTACCTAGATTGGAATCCAGCATGTTTTAGGACTGGCTTAACCAGGAAAACCTTCTTTTGTCTTTCAATACTTGCTTTGGGAACAGCAGCCAGGCCTACAGCAGACACCACTGCAAGTCAACTGACCGCTTTGCAGAGAACAGAATGAGTTTATTAATCCCATTTTGGAATCCCAAGGGATGGCATCACCCCCACTCCCCGACTTCGTCACCCCAACAGTAAATGTATGACTGAATTCTGAAACACACATTCCACTGACAAACGAGCCACGGAGAACAGAATGGATTATTTCCCTTAAACACGTTCTCCTTTGGGCGGATACTTCTCCCCACATATATCCAGGTAATAAGGGGGGCACGAAAATGATGCAAGGGGCTCATTCAGTGAAGTGTGATTCAGCACTACCGCAAGGAAAGTTTTGTTCAAGTCAATTGGACTTTCCATGTGGATTGACTATGGCGCCTTACTGAATAAGTCCCAGGGAGCCATCTTCATCCAGCGTCTCTTCACATTAACATACAAGGTATTTTATACCTGTAACCCCAATCCTAAAGGGTTACTAGCAGGTTGGTGTATGTTGGGCTCCACCCTGTGTTGCGATGGGGATCATGATGTCACAAGAGACTATTTAGGACAGAGGAAAGTTCTAGAGAGGTAAGGTTCCTGGAGGACAAGTGGAGAGGCGCCTCAGGGAGAGTAGATGGGGATGAAAAGGACAAGGCAGGTCTCCCGTATGGGCCAAGTGTAACCGGGGTAATACCGATAATGATCCCAAAGCAACAAAGGGGGGCTGGGACCCACACAAGTAGAGCAACTAAATCAACGCACCTCCATTTGAGTGTTAAAAGTGGGAACCAACAGAAGCCCAAAATTCATCTACTTCTGTTATAAAACAAGTACAACGTGGTCATGTGCGTGTGAGCAGTCCCCGTGCCTGGGGACACGAATAAATGACTGTCGTATTATATTATTTTCCATCCTTGCTCCCTCATCGCCCAGCCGCCTGAATCCAGCACCCTGGGCCATGGTAACCCCTGCTGCGTGGCTACACGTAGGTGTACTATGTAATCTCACTGGATGCCGGGCGGGGAGGGTTACACATCTATCCTGCCATCAAACGTGGCAGTAACGCGAGCCACGGCGGAGTGAACCATTGCACTTTTAGCGGTTGATGCGATGGGTATATGGTTTATTTTTTCAACCTCATCTACTATGTAACTTTTCTAATGGGGGTGTATTCAATTCAGCATCTTTATCTAATTGTTTCTCCTTTTCTTAAAGCAGCCGTTGCCGTTTTTATATATTAATAAAAACAAACAAACAATATGCGCATCAATACGATGCACACAATGATAAGTAATTAGCTATATTGACGATCGATCCGTTCTCGTGATTAATCGGCAGGGCCGGCACAAAGGTTTCATGCGCCCTAGGCGAACCTTAAAATGTGCACCCCCAAAAAAGAAAATAAACCTGCGCCGGCCGCCTCTGTTCTGCCGCCCTGCTTCTCCTTCAGAATCCAGCGTCAAGTGACGCCGCGGACATTACAACCGACGTCACACGGTGTCTCGTTGCCACGGCAACCGTGACGTCGCGACGTAAAATTACGTCGTGATGTTGCGTTACCATGGTAACGCGCCGCCGTGCAACGTCACGTTGGTGACATCCGCGGCGTCATTTGACGCTGGATTCTGAAGGAGAAACAGGCCGGCAGGCGGACTTGTAAATCCGCCGCTGCGCCCCTAGGACCTTTGCGCCCCAGGCGACCACCTAAGTACGCCTAATGGAGGGGCTAGCCCTGTCGATTGGCGAAGATTCGCCTGGGATGTTCACTAAATGGCTGTCAGTGCAGCAGAAGAGGACCAAAGATGCAAAGTTCTGTGGGGAAGATCATGTGACCAGGCAGTCACTAGATGCAATTGGTGCACTGCTAGAGAGAGGTCAGGGCTCAAACAGGGGTGTGCCAAAGCCTGTTTCAGAAGAGGAAGGGAATGTGATTTTGTAAATGGTGGCTATAGAAACAAAACATGCTTGTTACATTATAATACATTAAAAAATCTCATTCAGGAGTTATTTTTTTTATTTTTTTAAATGCTACAAGTATTTTCTCATAGTACAGAACTGATTTTTTTTTTTTTTTTTAAACACACGTAGGAAATTGCCTGGTTTGCAGCTTTTACGTGAAGTCAAATGTATTTTGATTTATAAAAATGTCTTACCAGGAAGTAACACATTGAGAGTTACCGCTCGTTTTCAAGTCTGTCCTGGGCACAGAGTTATGGTGACAATACACGGTTACATTAAATTATCAGAGGTTATACGTTATATTTACAGACATTTCATGGACAGTTACAGATAATATATGTTATGGGCGTATGTAACAGTTACAGACCAGATTAAAATGTAACAAAACATCAACAAGACACATTGCTGTGTGCTAGAAAGTGACACTTTTCTGTGTGCGTTGATACACAGACCCCATAACTCTCATCGCATACCCCAACCTCGTCCAAAACCTCATCCTATCAATCACGCTTACAGGATTACCAGTCTGCGGGGCGCAATGTTGGGATATTAACATTCCCATTATATAACAGACCAGCCTATTGCTATTAACACTTTTCTGTTGAGCCACTGTGCTCTTAACTCCATCTAGGAATGAGTTTCTTAATGGCCTGAGAAGGAGAGAAGGGGATTGCCAGGAAATTAATTAGTCTCCGAGACCAGGTTTTGAACAATTGTTTTTGCCACACCAAGCCGGTCGGCCATATATCTCCTTTCTTGTCTAGGCCGGTTTGCAATCCTGACAGGCTATATTTTCCTACTGGGACCTATATATGTTTCTACAGTTTATGAGCATAGAAAATAAACTTGTGTATTTCTTGTTTTTTTTCCCCCTGCTTGGGAGATTGGGTTTTTTTTATATTTATGTTGTTTTAGCACACACCAAAAGAGTTTGAGCTGTGCATTTTGCAGAGTGCATTTCTTGTAAATTAACTGAAAATAGTTCTCTTGCGTACAACAGCGTGCAGCCGAAACTCACTAACCTCCGCCACTAAATAGTAACGTGGTATCCACAAGTACAATAATATCACGTCAGGCCACTTAATGCGGCAATCCATTCCGTGTTTTTTTTTTTTTTTTAAATATACGATTGAAGCAGGGGGTCTCCGGAGCTGTGCCCCATTCATTTCAGCTCCGGGGACCCCCTGCTTCCGGAGATACTTACCTCCGTAGGGGGCGCGGGTAGCCACTCTGCTCGGCTAGCTGAGGTTCACGTAAAGGCGGCTTTTAAAAGCTGCACCCTGCGGGCCAATAGGAAGCTGTGACGTCATCCGGTGCGGCTTCCTATTGGCCCGCGTGACGCGGGAGATTTAAACGTTGCTGAGATACTGGCACCCCATACAGAGGGTCTGTATCTAAGGGAGTTCCCCGAAGCTGAAATTAACGAGGTTCAACTCTGGAGACCCCCTGCTTCAATCCAATGTAATAAAATAAATGTAATAAAATAAAAGGCCCCACGGATTGCGCCTTTAATAGAAACGCTGTGTCCACAAAAGGACAATGACGTATCACTAGGCCATGTTTTCTCCTGGAAAGAGCATAGCGTCAGCTATAATCGGCCGTTAGTGATGAGACAAATGAATTGAACTCTGTTAAGGATAACGTTAGTCAGAGCCTGAACATGAAATTGGGCTTTTGCAGGGCCTGCAAAGGGTGTAACAAGGGCTGGGGGGGGGGGGGGGCAGCTAGGACTCCTGTGAGTTCAGGGGCCTGGGGCCCCCTAACAGCAAAGCCTGCAAAGGGGGCCTCCTGGAAGGTGTTGCCAAGGGGGCTTGCTGGAAGGTGTCCATTGAGGTTCTCCAGGAACCACTGATCGGAATCGTCAAAAGGGACTTATCCTCAGTGTTACCGTGGGAGAAGTGACACTGGCACTTCCTTTTCCACCTTCAACACTGGCTGAGTGAGTACCCTTCTGTAATTTGCTCTACTGGCAAGGACTCATCCTTTTTCACCTTTCCCCACTATCAAGCGCACTCACCATAGAGACATTCTCTCCCAACACCATCATCCACAAGTGCCTTTGTAAATCCATCCTTTTCTCAATAAAGTGAAGAAAGACAAAGAACTTGTTGTGCTTGTAAAAGGAACGAGTTGAACCTATCTGGGCTAATCATCCTACACATGACCCTGGCCTCCAGAATAACCATTGACGAGACCTTCAGAGGGCGTGGAGTTGCAGCTCTTCCCTGCCTGATCCTGGAGCTGGGTAACCCATGTCATAGTATATGGAAAGCTTGTTATGATATATTTGATGTACGCAGATTATTAACCCTTTTTATAATATATTGATTTTTGACATACTTCACTATGTGCGTTGTGCGCTGTTTTTCTTGTTTTTAGTCCATTGAGGTGCCTGACAGATGGCAGAAGAGCGACTCCCCTGATGGGTACCTGTGGTCATCCATTAGCAGGCAGCTTGACAGGCCCCCCTCAATCCTCCAGGGCAGAAGGGAGGCAGTGAGTACACTCAGATCCTCTTTCCTATCTTCCTGTTTCTCTCTCTCAATCCCCCACTCTCTCTAACCCCCACTCTCTCCTTCCCCCTCATTCTCTATCTCTCCCCCCCCACTTTCTCTCTTTCACTCATCTCTCACCCCCTCTCTCTCTCCCCCCACTCTCTCTGTCCCTCCCCCTCCCTTTCCTCTCTCTCTTTCCACTCCTATTGGCCTGAGATTTTGTCAGCCATTTTGTTTCCCCTGCAGGGGGTGCATTCGAATACTGAGCTACTGATTGATTGAGATGTATCACATTCTGTGTCTGCCCCAGCATGTGATTTGAGGGGTGTCAGTAGGAGGAGTTGGGGAAAGTTACATGGTGCACAGATTATGAGATGTATCACATTTCTGCGTCTCTGCCACAGCGTGTGATTTGAGGGGGGTCAGTAGGAGGAGTTAGGGGGAGCTACACGGTGCGCAAATTATAATGAGATGTATCACATTCTGCGTCTCTGCCCCAGCGTGTGATTTGAGGGGTGTCAGTAGGAGGAGTTGGGGGGAGTTACATGGTGCACAGATTATAATGAGATGTATCACATTCTGCGTCTCTGCCCCAGCGTGTGATTTGAGGGGTGTTAGTAGGAGGAGTTGGGGAGAGTTACATGGTGCACAGATTATAATGAGATGTATCACATTCTGCGTCTCTCTGCCCCAGCGTGTGATTTGAGGCGTGTCAGTAGGAGGAGTTGGGGAAAGTTACATGGTGCACAGATTATAATGACATGTATCACATTCTGCGTCTCTCTGCCCCAGCGTGTGATTTGAGGGGTGTCAGTAGGAGGAGTTGGGGAAAGTTACATGGTGCACAGATTATAATGACATGTATCACATTCTGCGTCTCTGCCCCAGCGTGTGATTTGAGGGGTGTCAGTAGGAGGAGTTGGGGGAGAGTTACATGGGGCACAGATTATAATGACATGTATCACATTCTGCGTCTCTGCCCCAGCGTGTGATTTGAGGGGTGTCAGTAGGAGGAGTTGGGGGGAGTTACATGGTGCACAGATTATAATGACATGTATCACATTCTGCGTCTCTGCCCCAGCGTGTGATTTGAGGGGTGTCAGTAGGAGGAGTTGGGGAAAGTTACATGGTGCACAGATTATAATGACATGTATCACATTCTGTGTCTCTGCCCCAGCGTGTGATTTGAGGGGTGTCAGTAGGAGGAGTTGGGGGAGTTACATGGTGCACAGATTATAATGAGATGTATCACATTCTGCGTCTCTCTGCCCCAGCTTGTGATTTTAAGGAACTAGCACAAAAGAGAATAGACATAGAAATCAAACTCGCTGCACATCTCCACTAACCTTCAATACAACCTAACTCCAAAAAAATATATATATTTAATAATACTTCAAGGCGTTTGATCTTTTTTTAATAAAGGTCCAGATGTAGTAAGCTTACTGTCCCAGCTTCACGAGCAAAAGTCCATGGCGCTAGGGACAGGGTCTGCCGCGATCGCACTGCAGGGGGTCCATGCTTCTGAATGGGACCCCCCCGCAATCCTTCGGTATTACTAACTCTGCGGTCGCGTGACCGCAAGCGGCCATGGCATCAAAGACGTTAAGTCTTGCTATGTCTGTAAGTCAGCTAAATCAGGGGTGCGCAAACTTTTCCCCATGCGCACCCCTGCTCGGCCCCCCGGCATCAAATGATGCGCGGGGTCATGTGACGTCACGTTGCCATGCCATTTGACCCCGCGGCATCATTTGATGTCACGTCGCTGAAGAATAAGGTAAGTGTGTTATAGAGACTTTGCGCGGTCCCCCGGCATTTCATTTAAATGCCTTGGGGGAGAGCGCGGGACCTCTATAACTGCTGTGCCCCCTCTAGTAAATCTTGCGCCCCCCAGTTTGCGCTGCTGAGCTAAATGTTACTCCCGGGACATATTTCTGCCATTGGTTCATTTTGGCCCTAAGTGGGACTGCACCTTTAGCGTGTCTGCCTGCACTGCACTGGTCCTCACCATCCAGAGTTGTGGGATATAATAATAGGGTTCTCATTAAACACCAAGCTGTACATTCATGAAAGTGTAATGTGGTGTGACTGTGTGAAGAATAGGAATTCAGATGAATGCATTTTGATCATTCTACCGTAAGAGTCAATTTGACTTACTATCCCTCCATCTTCCTGGGCTGTATGTCAGTATTACGCACCTCCGTGATGTTGTATTGTGACGTTGGGGGAAAGAATACGTTGGATTGATATTTCCATGGCATGTTGCGTCTTCAGCATCTCTGTCCAATGTGAGAAGTGCAACCTTTATATAAGCGTGCTGGGTGCTGTCTGATAATTTTATGCTAGGTCATCTTACTGCTGTAGCCCCTGCAATGCGTTGCCATCCCTTCTGGCAGGAAAGGGATTAACTAATGCATCAAAGACCCTTTTATTCAAGAGATATATAGGTATTTCACGGTGTATTTTTGCCATTGGATGTAGCACTGGGCTCTGTTTGTGTTTGTTTGTAGTATATATTGCCATGCACAGTAGCACTCCATTTTGACAATATATATATATATAGTATATATTTTGTGGTAACTTTTGGGGCTTAAATGAGCTTACTGGGTATCTGTGTGTTTGCTATCTTTATATAAGTGTGTTGGGGACTGTCTGATACTTTTATGCAGGTCAGCTTACTGCTATAGCCCCTGCATTGCGTTGCCATCCCTTCTGGCAGCAAATGTATTAACTAATGCATCAAAGAGATGAAAAATAGACATGGCACACAGAAATCAATACATTCTATTGGTATATCCATTGCTGTAGCAATGCAAAGTTCCTTCATATTTGAACATACTGTATATGAAATGACTGTTAAGGTCGATTAAATGGCAAAACAGCCAGTCTCGGAGCCAGATACACACGCCACCCTGCATTGTACAGCGACGTCTATTTTGGCTCATGGAAAATGGATAATTAATTTGAGCGTTTCCGCTGAGACTGTAATTAGGCAGCCTGCCGATGACAGCGTCCAGCGTCAACTGGAATCGCAGCCTTGAGTTGTGAGGCCTCCTTACAAGTTACTATCCAATCATTTTGCAGTAGGCCCAGTCTTGGTGCCGTTCTGACAACTCGAAGCCAGGTATTAAGACCGTGTGATAACTCCAGGAAGAACGGGTTAATGAAATAGGAATGGTTCTGTTTGGAATAGGAGTTTCAGCACAGCCTAATTGAAGCCATTGGAAAAAGTGGGGCTATGGTCTCGGTAAGTATATTAAAACCTTAAGCTGCCCCTGTGAAGGCTGCAGCCTCTTAAAGTGACAATCAATAGAAACAGGCCCATACTGCTTTATAACTACGTCTGAAGTGTGAACTCCCAGCATGCCCAGTGTATTTCATTTTCATTTCCTTTGGACAGCCTGTGGTTAGCGGGGAACCTCAGTGCAGAGGAAATGTACTTAACTCTCTCCGAGTTTTGCCTGCGACAAGGAAGGACCAGCCTACGCAAATTAACCCCGTCAGGGCTGTTGCAAAGGGTCACGGGCCCCTCCAGCGCTGAAAGACTTAAGGCAGTGGGAGACCTGTGGGACTTTGGGCAAAATAGAACGCTCCAGAACAGGGATTCAATAAGCTTACATTATACTTTGATGCACGGTGGGAAATAACATTGTCATATGGCATGAATAGCATTTATTCAAATATAGCCCCAAGGCTGCTCTTGGAACAGGGCGGGGCAACTGCAGTCCTCAAGGGCCACCAACAGGTCGGATTGTCAAGATATCCCTGCTGAAGCATAGGTGGCTCAGTCTTTGACTGAGCCGCTGAAGCAGGGATACCCTGAAAAGCCCTTGAGGACTGGAGTTGCTCACCCCTACCTCAGGACAAAAGGCGAATGCAGGACATACACCAAGTGCTATGCAAACAGGGTCCAGCAGTATCAACATGTCGGGTAAGCGCTGCACACGGGAACGGACACATGGGTTATGCAGCACTGTGGGTACAGGCACCTTCTGATCCATTCAAGAGAAAGGACCATGAGGTGGCCTAAGGTTTGCAAAGAGAGAGAAAGCCTTGTGCGCTCCAAAGGTTACGAAGTCCATCAAGTTATCCGGCTGGGGATCTCATCTCGGGGGGCCCCCTGATGGTGTTCAAATGGGTCCTGTAGAGGAAAAGGATGGGCACAGCGGACTTCAGAAATGATTTTTTTTTAACGTGCCATTCCTTTTTGGTCTAAAACAGGGGTGTGCAAAGTGGGGAGCGCGAGAATTTCCAGGGGGGGCGCGGCGGCTACAGAGGTCCTGTGTTCTTCCCCCAACGCATTTAAATTAAATGCCAGGGGGGGACCGCGCGAGGCCTCTGCAGCTTCTCCAACTGATCTTTGGTGATGCGTTGCCATGGTAACTGCAGTGGGTCACGTTGCCATGGCAATGTGACGTCACATGACCCCGCAGCGTCAATTGACGGCAGAGCCGAGAAAGAGGGGTGGCGCGAGCCGGGAGGTAAGGAGGGGCGCAGGTTAAAAACTTTGCTCACCCCTGACCTAAGATATGGAGACTGTGATGGCAGATACGTTACTGTAGATAACTTAAAAAAAAAAAAAAGTTGGATGTCTTTTTAGAAAGGAAAGGTATACAGGGATATACCAAATAAGTAAGCGTGGGAAGGCTGTTGATCCAGGGATTAATCCGATTGCCAATATTTGGAGTCGGGAAGGAATTTATTTTTCCCCTTATTAGATATCATTGGATGATGTGTCACTGGGGTTTTTTGTTTGCCTTCCTCCGGGTCAACATACTGTAAGTACGGATATAGGATAAAGTATCTGTTGTCTAAATTTAGCATAGGTTGAACGCGATGGACGTACGTCTTTTTTCAACCTCATCTACTATGTAACTATGGGCCTCATGCAGTAAGCGTCGATTAAGTGAAATCGGCAAGTTTACCGATGAGTCATGTTAATGGCGATTTTTCCTCTCCGTATGCAGTAAGTGCCGAATACATTCAAAATCAACCCGAAAACAAATCCGCCCACTCTCACGATGATTATCCGATCACACACAGGTGTATCGGCGTGCGTGGCGGGGTGCTGATAGGTTGCCCAATCACAAATCTTGCTGAATCAGGCGAAACAAGCATGTATTGGATTGCGCGCCATATTTAAAGGCAACGTGTACTGCTAATCATTCTCTGTGTTGTTGGGAGTGAGAGAGAGAGAGACGCACAGAGCTGGCTGATTGAACATTTGCATATTGACGGAGAGACTTGTTGTGTATTGGGTGAGCTTTGTCCATTGTTGTTTTGTTTACATCTTTGTCTTGTTTTATATGTGGAAGTGTTTCGTGTGATTGGCTGTACATTAGTTGTCTGTTTTTTGTGAGTGCTGGAAGTATGCCCGCAAAGCGTGGGAAGAGTGATGCTGGTGGGAGTGGGAGTGCTACTCGTGCGAGTACGCGTCGGAGTGAATGTACTGTTCAGGGGAGTGATGTTGCTGGTGCACCGAGTGGTGTTGCTGGGAGTGGGAGTGCTGGTGCTGGGAGTGGGAGTGCTGTTGCTGGGAGTGCTGTTGCTGTGAGTGGGAGTGCTGTTGCTGGGAGTGGGAGTGTTGTTGCTGGGAGTGGGAGTGCTGTTGCTGGGAGTGGGAGTGCTGTTGCTGGGAGTGCTGGTGCTAGGAGTGGGAGTGCTGGTGCTAGGAGTGGGA
>WSYH01006667.1:0-35000 GCA_036426205.1 Ascaphus truei
CCTCTCCCCCTCCTCCTCTCCGAGAGAACCTCTCCCCCCTCCATCTCCTCCTCTTTCAAACCATGCCGGAATTTGGGTTTGCAGCTGAGAAGGGGGCAGGTCCCATCAACTGGCTTCCCTGAGAAATCCAACACAAACATCCCACATCACCAGCCAAAAACCCCAAACAACCTTTCCCAAGAGAAGGACAAACAGCCCACATCACCAGCCAAAAACCCCAAACAACCTTTCCCAAGAGAAGCATTTTATGCCTGTTCTTTTTTTGTGCACATTCTTATTTTTGTACACACTATTAGTACCTGCGCGCCCAGCGCCGGCCATTTTTGCGCACCCAGCGCCGGCAATTTCTGTGCGCCGGCTATTTCTGTGCGCCCAGTGTCGGCCATTTCTGCGCGACCAAAACAAATCCTTTTTGACACGGATGGCGCAGATGGAAACATTTCGGATCAGTACATTAGATTCGTTGTTAAAATGGAGATTTCCGTGCGCTTACAAAGCAGTTTGCCACACCTCACGTAGCCAAAAACTCGAATTTGATGCCAAAATGGCGGATTTTCACATTTTGGGAAGTTTGCGCATTAGTTGGAGGTCGAAAATAGTCGGTGCTAGTTTAAAAACAAGAAACAAAATAATTAAAATATCTCATTTGAATATTGAATAATGTGCACAAAGCCGGCGTTACACGGGGATTCTAAGAAAGCAAAAAATACTGCGATTTAGAAATTGATAATTTAATGTTTTAGTTTCTTAATGAGAAATCCGCGGCTAAAACAACAACAAATCCACCTATAATAGTTTCATTGCCTGTGAGGTCCTGAAGTGTTAGTCCGAGAGCCTCTAACGCTGTGTGTGGGACATTGTACTCACGTCCCAAACACTGACCCCACGCGCGGGAAGAACCGAGATCCCCTAACGCTGTGTGTGGGACATTGTACTCACGTCCCAAACACTGACCCCGCGCGCGGGAAGAACCGAGATCCCCTAACGCTGCGTGTGGGACATTGTACTCACGTCCCAAACACTGACCCCGCGCGCGGGAAGAACCGAGATCCCCTAACGCTGCGTGTGGGACATTGTACTCTCGTCCCAAACACTGACCCCGCACACGGGAAGAACCGAGAGCCTCTAACGCTGCGTGTGGGACATTGTACTCACGTCCCAAACACTGACCCCGCACACGGGAAGAACCGAGATCCCCTAACGCTGCGTGTGGGACATTGTACTCTCGTCCCAAACACTGACCCCGCGCACGGGAAGAACCGAGAGCCTCTAACGCTGCGTGTGGGACATTGTACACTGGCGCCACTTTATTCGAGCACTACGGCTAGTCCGGCGAATTCGGTCCTCGGGTGTATTCAGGGTTTCTGATAGTTTTTCTGCCAGAGTGCAGTGCGGTATTTTTCCGGCAGGAATTTACGCTTTTTATTCCTGCTGGTTTACAATACTGCAATGCCGTCAATACACATGGTGGCGCTTGCGGATCTGTTCTCTTTGAAGCCGTCCCCTATAAGATTGTAAATGCAGTAACTGTATACTGTATACCGTACAGAGCTGTATACTGAATTATAAATAAATAATCATCAGTACTGTACCGTATGTATTATTTGTGTGTTGATGTTTTGAATTGCTGTTAACTTGAAATGTTTCATTCACCATTGTATTGTACTGTTATTTGTAATAAAAGTTTTTTGTGGCGACTTCAGCATAAAAGACCTTGTTTAATTTATCTCCCATAAAGTACATGAATACGACCGAATACCATTGTACAGTAAATGGGTGCATAGGAATGGAACGACAGGTTCTAAAGGGGTATAAATATGATATTTGTCAGTGTTGATCAAAGAGATGTTTATCAGAAGGAATTCCCCTTATCAAGTACTACAGCACTCTCATTGTCATTCATACAGTATACTGTTAGTAAAGGGTAGACACACATGGTCCTTTGCAGTATACTTATTACTAAAAAAATCTGTCATGTTGACCAGAATCACTGCGGATATCGGAAAATAATACAATTTTATAATTTCTACTAGAATTAATAAATTGTATTATTTTCTGATATCCGCATGATTCTGGTCAACCGTGACCGATTTTAAGTAATTCAGTATACCTGCAAGACCATGGGTTTGTCTACCCTTTACTACAGTTACGTATGAATGACATAGAGTGCGTATACTTATAAGGGGAATCCTTCTGATCAACTCCTCTTTGATCAACACTGATAAATAAGTAATTTTATCTCCACTCAGTAAATCAGGACTGCTTTTGCTTGCAATAAAAAAACAAACAGGGAAGCGCTACTGTATACGTAGAGAGTTAGGACAGGCCCAGCAGCCACTTTATGTTGAAAAAACCACAATTGAAATGAGCATAAAATTGCATGCATAATTACAACCAAAATATATAAATCAATATAGCAACAGTCTCTGACAGAGAGAAACAGAATTGTCCAGGTGGTGTGGATACAAGGTAATGCCCTGTCTGATAGCAGACCGGGCAAGATGGGCCTGTGAGAGGTGAATATCCAGAATGGTACTGGGATGGGAAAAGCGCTACCAACTGTGCAGGTATGAAGCAGTGTGTAGAAAGGGGAAGTGCCGTAGCATCAATGTGGAAAGCGCTCACCCGCACTTCATACACTTCGCGTTTTTGCTGCAGACGCAAAGCCGCAAGACCAGCAAAATCTGCGTAAAACAAAAAGAGCAAAAAAAGAGCAATGAGCGCGCAATTAGGAGTGGGAACTTCTGTTCGGCCCTAGAAATAATATTCTTATTTTATTTATAAACTCACATTTATATATAAAGTATATTATTTATTTCCTTCTGATTATTTAGATTTATTTATTAATTGTGGAGCTGCTGTGCGTGAGGGGCCCTGGCCAGGATGGGGGGGGTAAGGGTACAGTATGTGGGTAGGGGGTGAGGTGGGTTAGACCTCCACAGTACATTATGCACATTGGGCCCCCCCCCCTCCCCACATTTACATACACTGCACGACATCAATGCAGGGAGGGTATTGGTTTACCATGCAGTGAGGGTTTACCAATGAGGTAATGCTTAGGCCTTTAATCTCTTCTCCCTTCATTGTAATCTGTTTAACAGAACATTAGGGGGGAAGGGGGCTTTAGGCCTTTATCTCTCTCTCCCTTCATTGTAATCTGTTTAACAGAACATTAGGGGGGAAGGGGCTTTAGGACCTTATCTCTCTCTCCCTTCATTGTAAACTGTTTAACAAACATTAGGGGGGAGAGGGGCTTAGGCCTTTATATCTCTCTCCCTTCATTGTAATCTGTTTAACAACACAACATTCGGGGGGAAGGGGCTTTAGGCCTTTAATATCTCTCTCCTCAGTGTAATATGCTTACAGAAACATTAGGGGGGAGGGGGCTTTAAACATGCTGTGTATAATGTAAAGGTTTTTTTACAATTAGATAGATGTACATCCTTGGTTTGTAAGGGTTAGTTTGGTTTTAAATTTCTTTTCTGGTTGGTACTTACAGTATATATTGATTTTGGTTTACTTGATTTGTTAAAATACTGTAGTGACTTGTTTGGAAGTGTTTTGTATTTACTGGTAGAGTAGCTTGCAATTATATTGTTAACATTCATTTGCAGAATGTACAGTACTGTATATGGTGCATAGATTTATGCCTAGCATCATTTACAGTATACAATGTAAATGCAATGTATGTGTGAGATGTAATGTTAGTTTTATATTGTAAAATAAGTTAGGATTTATAAATGGATTATTATTATTGTCTGTATAGAGAAGCGTTTATCTGTAGGACAGTATGATTTTGATAACCATTCTACATGGTAGTTGTAAACTATTGGTTCATCATGGTGTATATATAACTGTATACGTATAATATATAATATATATGATAGATATATATATATAATATATATAATATATATATATATATATATATAATCTATGTATATATGTATACAGTATGTATATAATGTATATAACTATGCTACCCAGCATTATGCAAACTATTTTTCTGACTGTGACCTGTCATTTATTTTTTCACTAGGGACACTGATAACAAACACTACTGTAGGTATTCAATAGGCGTTCATTAGGTATTTTCTATCTACTGTATGCTATTCATAATTCATTGCTCTACACATCTAGGGATTTTCATTCCACCTTACCACCTTCCTACCCATGATTTGTGCGTAGGCATGGTTATATTACTGTATGCTAATGCAGATGTGTGATGCTTTGAGACTGTCATTTAACTTTGACAAGTCTACCTTTTGGTGTGTAGTGTGCATTATCCTTAGCGTTGTATAGTGCCTTTGAACCCAGTAACCTATTGTGATTCACTTTGATTCTCCTAGTGTTTTTTGAGTCATATCCTTTTCATGTTTTATTGGGTTGACAGTGTGGTCGTTCCTAGTGCTGTTCATTAGTGTTTAAGGGTAACACCCGTGACAGGGTCCATGCCTCTTTTTTAAGTGTTTTTAAATATGTACTGTTTATTCATCCTTTTTGCACTGTGTCAAATAAAAACAAATAGCTGTATCAATTGCATACCTGAGTGCTCCCATAACGGTTCTTTTTTCTTCTTTTCACTCACATCAGTATGTATATATATATATATATATATATTATATAATACACAGTGATATATTATAACTGTATATATATACTGTATATATATATACAGTGTATATATATTACAAAGTATATACTGTACAGTATTATTTATTTCTCTTCATGTATTTATTTATTTATGTATTTAGATTTATTTTTAATTGTGGGCTGCTGTGCGTGAATTTTTTTTATTGGGGTGAGGGGGGGTGTTTGGCCCTTGGTGTGAGTTTACGACTTGCAGCAGCAGCACATTAATAATAAATCTAAATAAATAAATAAATGACAATAAATACATTTGAAATAACATTAATTTAATTGATAGTGTAGATGTGCAGGGGGTCTCCGGAGCTGAAGCGCACAGGTTTCAGGTCTGGGGCCCCCATGCCCCCGAGATACAGGCCCCTTTAGGGGGGTGCCGGTATCCCTCTGCTCGCTTGAGTTACAGGCCGCGATCACGTGATCGGGGCTTTAAACGCAGAGCACTCAGCACTCAGAAACACAGGCCGGCAGATTAACACACACCACAATAGGGGGAGGTTTTTTTACATAGCTTGCAGGGAAGCTTAACGCACACACACAATAGGGGGATAGTGGGGAGGGTTTTTTACATAGATTAGAGAGAAGGCAGGGCGTTTTAAAAGCGAGAATAGGGGGAGGGGGTTTTACATAGATTAGAGCGAAGGCAGGAGTTTTAACACAGACGTTAAAAAAATGTATTGAATGTATTAATTGTTATTATGCCTTAACCCCTCATTGCCTTAGCGGCTATAGCCGCTAGGTAATGACGCAGCACTTTCCGTATTTTTAATAATATTGATCAGGAGCAGGGGGGGGGGGGTTCCCTGAGCATTAATTTCTGGCTCAGGGAACCCCCTGCTCACTGTACAATATTATTAAAATAATGCTTCTTTACCATAGCGCATAGACGCAAGGTAAGAACGAGTGTTTATTTAACTGTATATTGTATGTGTTTTATTGATACTGTACATGTGCAAGGGTCTCCAGAGCAGAAGCGCACAGGTTGTCAGGTCTGGGGACCCCGTGCCCCCCGAGCTCAGGCCCCTTTAGGGGGTGCCGGTATCCCTCTGCTCTGCTTGGTTTACAGGCCGCGGTCACGTGATCGGGACCTTTAAACGCAGAGGGATACCGGCACCCCCTAAAGGGGCCCTGTACTTGGGGGGGCACGGGGTCCCCAGACCAAAACCAACACGGTTCAGCTCCGGAGACCCCCTGCACATCTACACTATCAAATAAAAATGTATTTCAAATGTATTTATTGTCATTTATTTATTTATTTTTTGGCGGCTGGCTGCTGTGTGTATTTATTTTTTTTGTTGGGTTGCGGGAGGGTGGGTGAATGGGGTATCGCCCAACGATGGTGGGGAGGGCTTGGGGGGGGGGTGGGGTAGCGGGAGGGCTTAACCCCTTCATGACCGTAGCGGTATTAACTGCTACGGTCGTGAAGGGGTTAAGTGCACCGCAAAACCCCCCCCCCTCCCGCAAGTCCTAAATCACACCAGGGCCATAATACCCCCCTCACCCATCCCCATACACACAATAAAGCGGGCACGGTGGGGTTAACCCCTTCATTGCCTTAGCGGACTGTTTAGCCCGCCCCCTAGGTACTGAGCAGCACTTTCCGTATTTTTTAATAATATTGATCAGGAGCAGGGGGGGGGGTTCCCTGAGCATTAATTTCTGGGCTCAGGGAACCCCCTGCTCACTGTACAATATATTAAATCTCTCTCTGCTGCAAACACATCTCGCCCCCAGTATGTGCATTAATTTACTGAACATGTACTGTAGAATAAATGCATGTTTATTTATTCGGGTTTATTACACAGTATACTGTTCGGCTGGAAAACATCAGCATACTGTACAGCACAATATACTGTATCATCGAAATCCCCCCATTAGCCGTTTTTCTTTTCTGAGGAAAACAAAATGAAAAGTTTTAATGTACAGTAATGGTCAGCCCCCTAAAGAAGTACCCGCCAGCTCCACCAAAATAATACGGCAAAAATACAGTACTCACCATACTGTATTACTAATTTCCCATTCAGCTTGCGCCGGCGCCGGCCCACTTCCAGTCCAGCTTTCATCTCACCCACGTCGATAGTTGAGAGGGACTAGCCCACCTGTAGTCAGCGGGAAATCGCTTAGGTTACATGCAAGCTTCATCAAAACTGGCTGCGAAATCCATCTCAGAGTTGTCACCCGACGGGGGCGGGCAGCATGATAAGCTGGTGCTGCTGCTGGTTCTAGTTCTGGTTTGGTTCTGGCGCATTGCTTGGCACGGGACTGTCGCTTCGTATTTCGTTTTAACACGACCCTTCGCCTTTGCCGCCTCCATTATCATAGATACGGGAAAAACCCGGTGCCACACCACCAATACCCTCCAACAAATTGGGGCTCAATACGGTGAAAAACAGGGGTCACTACAGAACCTTTTCCTTATTGCCCGCTTCCACAACAACTAGGATTGGCGAAAATCTGTAAAGAGTCATAGTTTTCGATAAAATACTGATAAATTGAACAACTGTTGCCATCTTATCCTCTGTTGCATTAATAGCGGCCCATATCAAAAGCATAACTTCTGTCAGGTTTTTGGAAACACGGGCTCCACTTGAACACTCATGTCTCTGTAGAATAGTGTAAGCGAAAAATGATCTTTGTCTTTATTTAATACAGTATGTAAAGCCTAAATTGATACATTTTTTGCAACTCTTCCTTCTCAGTCTCAAGGACAAGTTACAATACTGTAGCATACTGTACTGGGATAAAGTATCTTTTTTTGTAAACGAAACAACTTCAAAGCCCACACATTACTTAAGTCATGAGTTTATGCATCTGGTGGACAAACGAAACATTGCAGCCTAGTAAATTCTTCTCGTTATCATTTAACAGATCAGGCCCCGTCAGCCAGGCATGAAACCGTGGCTGGGAAGGCAAACGCAACGCAGCATGCAAGAGGTGAGCAGCGGCGGATTCCAGGTATCTGCCAGGTACAAACCGGGCATTTGCTCGAATAAAGTGTGTCGGTGCAGTACTCACGTCCCAAACACTGACCCCGCGCGGGAAGAACCAAGATCCCCTAACGCTGTGTGTGGCGACACTTGACTCACGTCCCAAACACTGACCCCGCACGCGGGAAGAACCGAGATCCCCTAACGCTGCGTGTGGGACATTGTACTCACGTCCCAAACACTGACCCCGCGCGGGAAGAACCGAGATCCCCTAACGCTGCGTGTGGGACATTGTACTCTCGTCCCAAACACTGACCCCGCACGCGGGAAGAACCGAGATCCCCTAACGCTGTGTGTGGGACATTGTACTCACGTCCCAAACACTGACCCCGCGCGCGGGAAGAACCGAGATCCCCTAACGCTGCGTGTGGGACATTGTACTCACGTCCCAAACACACTGACCCCCCGCGCGGAAGAAAACCGAGATCCCTACAACGCGCGTGTGGGACTTGGTACTCACGTCCCAAACAACTGACCCCCCGCGCGGTAGAACCGAGATCCCCTAACGCTGCGTGTTGGACTTGTACTCAACGTCCCAAACACTTACCCCCGCGCGCGGGAAGAACCGTGGGCGAGACTCCCCTAACGCTGCGTGTGGTGACATTGTACACTGGCGCCACTTTATTCGAGCACTACGGCTAGTCCGGCGAATTCGGTCCTCGGGTGTATTCAGGGTTTCTGATAGTTTTTCTGCCAGAGTGCAGTGCGGTATTTTTCCGGCAGGAATTTACGCTTTTTATTCCTGCTGGTTTACAATACTGCAATGCCGTCAATACACATGGTGGCGCTTGCGGATCTGTTCTCTTTGAAGCCGTCCCCTATAAGATTGTAAATGCAGTAACTGTATACTGTATACCGTACAGAGCTGTATACTGAATTATAAATAAATAATCATCAGTACTGTACCGTATGTATTATTTGTGTGTTGATGTTTTGAATTGCTGTTAACTTGAAATGTTTCATTCACCATTGTATTGTACTGTTATTTGTAATAAAAGTTTTTTGTGGCGACTTCAGCATAAAAGACCTTGTTTAATTTATCTCCCATAAAGTACATGAATACGACCGAATACCATTGTACAGTAAATGGGTGCATAGGAATGGAACGACAGGTTCTAAAGGGGTATAAATATGATATTTGTCAGTGTTGATCAAAGAGATGTTTATCAGAAGGAATTCCCCTTATCAAGTACTACAGCACTCTCATTGTCATTCATACAGTATACTGTTAGTAAAGGGTAGACACACATGGTCCTTTGCAGTATACTTATTACTAAAAAAATCTGTCATGTTGACCAGAATCACTGCGGATATCGGAAAATAATACAATTTTATAATTTCTACTAGAATTAATAAATTGTATTATTTTCTGATATCCGCATGATTCTGGTCAACCGTGACCGATTTTAAGTAATTCAGTATACCTGCAAGACCATGGGTTTGTCTACCCTTTACTACAGTTACGTATGAATGACATAGAGTGCGTATACTTATAAGGGGAATCCTTCTGATCAACTCCTCTTTGATCAACACTGTTATAAATACAGTAAGTTTATCTCCACTCAGTAATCCAGGACTGCTTTTGCTTGCAATAAACAAACAAACAGGGAAGCGCTACTGTATACGTAGAGGTTAGGACTCGGCCCAGCACCCTTTATGTTGAAAAAACCACAATCGAAATGAGGCATAAAATTGCATGAATAATTAACACAAAATATATAAATAAATAGCAAAGTACTCTGACAGAGAGAAACGGATTGTCCACGGGTGTGGTATACAGGTAATGCCCTGTCTGATAGACAGACCGGGCAAGATGGGCTGTGAGAGGTGAATAGTCCAGAATGGTAGCTGGGATGGAAAGCGCTACCAACGTGCAGGTATTGAAGCATGTGTTAGAAAGGGGAAGTGCCGTAGCATCAACTGTGGAAAGCGCTCACCCAGCTTCATACACTTCGCGTTTTTGCTGCAGACGCAAAGGCCGCAAGACCAGCAAACTGCTAAAAAAAAAGAGCAAAAAAAGAGCAATGAGCGCGCAATTGGGTGGGAACTTCTGTTCTGGGCCCTAGAAATAATATTCTTATTTTATTTATAAACTCACATTTATATATAAAGTATATTATTTATTTCCTTCTGATTATTTAGATTTATTTATTAATTGTGGAGCTGCTGTGCGTGAGGGGCCCTGGCCAGGATGGGGGGGGTAAGGGTACAGTATGTGGGTAGGGGGTGAGGTGGGTTAGACCTCCACAGTACATTATGCACATTGGGCCCCCCCCCCTCCCCACATTTACATACACTGCACGACATCAATGCAGGGAGGGTATGGTTTACCATGCAGTGAGGGTTTACCAATGAGGTAATGCTTAGGCCTTTAATCTCTTCTCCCTTCATTGTAATCTGTTTAACAGAACATTAGGGGGGAAGGGGGCTTTAGGCCTTTATCTCTCTCTCCCTTCATTGTAATCTGTTTAACAGAACATTAGGGGGGAAGGGGCTTTAGGACCTTATCTCTCTCTCCCTTCATTGTAAACTGTTTAACAAACATTAGGGGGGAGAGGGGCTTAGGCCTTTATATCTCTCTCCCTTCATTGTAATCTGTTTAACAACACAACATTCGGGGGGAAGGGGCTTTAGGCCTTTAATATCTCTCTCCTCAGTGTAATATGCTTACAGAAACATTAGGGGGGAGGGGGCTTTAAACATGCTGTGTATAATGTAAAGGTTTTTTTACAATTAGATAGATGTACATCCTTGGTTTGTAAGGGTTAGTTTGGTTTTAAATTTCTTTTCTGGTTGGTACTTACAGTATATATTGATTTTGGTTTACTTGATTTGTTAAAATACTGTAGTGACTTGTTTGGAAGTGTTTTGTATTTACTGGTAGAGTAGCTTGCAATTATATTGTTAACATTCATTTGCAGAATGTACAGTACTGTATATGGTGCATAGATTTATGCCTAGCATCATTTACAGTATACAATGTAAATGCAATGTATGTGTGAGATGTAATGTTAGTTTTATATTGTAAAATAAGTTAGGATTTATAAATGGATTATTATTATTGTCTGTATAGAGAAGCGTTTATCTGTAGGACAGTATGATTTTGATAACCATTCTACATGGTAGTTGTAAACTATTGGTTCATCATGGTGCTATATATAACTGTATACGTATAATATATAATATATATTATAGATATATATATATAATATATATAATATATATATATATATATATATAATCTATGTATATATGTATACAGTATGTATATAATGTATATAACTATGCTACCCAGCATTATGCAAACTATTTTTCTGACTGTGACCTGTCATTTATTTTTTCACTAGGGACACTGATAACAAACACTACTGTAGGTATTCAATAGGCGTTCATTAGGTATTTTCTATCTACTGTATGCTATTCATAATTCATTGCTCTACACATCTAGGGATTTTCATTCCACCTTACCACCTTCCTACCCATGATTTGTGCGTAGGCATGGTTATATTACTGTATGCTAATGCAGATGTGTGATGCTTTGAGACTGTCATTTAACTTTGACAAGTCTACCTTTTGGTGTGTAGTGTGCATTATCCTTAGCGTTGTATAGTGCCTTTGAACCCAGTAACCTATTGTGATTCACTTTGATTCTCCTAGTGTTTTTTGAGTCATATCCTTTTCATGTTTTATTGGGTTGACAGTGTGGTCGTTCCTAGTGCTGTTCATTAGTGTTTAAGGGTAACACCCGTGACAGGGTCCATGCCTCTTTTTTAAGTGTTTTTAAATATGTACTGTTTATTCATCCTTTTTGCACTGTGTCAAATAAAAACAAATAGCTGTATCAATTGCATACCTGAGTGCTCCCATAACGGTTCTTTTTTCTTCTTTTCACTCACATCAGTATGTATATATATATATATATATATATTATATAATACACAGTGATATATTATAACTGTATATATATACTGTATATATATATACAGTGTATATATATTACAAAGTATATACTGTACAGTATTATTTATTTCTCTTCATGTATTTATTTATTTATGTATTTAGATTTATTTTTAATTGTGGGCTGCTGTGCGTGAATTTTTTTTATTGGGGTGAGGGGGGGTGTTTGGCCCTTGGTGTGAGTTTACGACTTGCAGCAGCAGCACATTAATAATAAATCTAAATAAATAAATAAATGACAATAAATACATTTGAAATAACATTAATTTAATTGATAGTGTAGATGTGCAGGGGGTCTCCGGAGCTGAAGCGCACAGGTTTCAGGTCTGGGGCCCCCATGCCCCCGAGATACAGGCCCCTTTAGGGGGGTGCCGGTATCCCTCTGCTCGCTTGTGTTACAGGCCGCGATCACGTGATCGGGGCTTTAAACGCAGAGCACTCAGCACTCAGAAACACAGGCCGGCAGATTAACACACACCACAATAGGGGGAGGTTTTTTTACATAGCTTGCAGGGAAGCTTAACGCACACACACAATAGGGGGATAGTGGGGAGGGTTTTTTACATAGATTAGAGAGAAGGCAGGGCGTTTTAAAAGCGAGAATAGGGGGAGGGGGTTTTACATAGATTAGAGCGAAGGCAGGAGTTTTAACACAGACGTTAAAAAAATGTATTGAATGTATTAATTGTTATTATGCCTTAACCCCTCATTGCCTTAGCGGCTATAGCCGCTAGGTAATGACGCAGCACTTTCCGTATTTTTAATAATATTGATCAGGAGCAGGGGGGGGGGGGTTCCCTGAGCATTAATTTCTGGCTCAGGGAACCCCCTGCTCACTGTACAATATTATTAAAATAATGCTTCTTTACCATAGCGCATAGACGCAAGGTAAGAACGAGTGTTTATTTAACTGTATATTGTATGTGTTTTATTGATACTGTACATGTGCAAGGGTCTCCAGAGCAGAAGCGCACAGGTTGTCAGGTCTGGGGACCCCGTGCCCCCCGAGCTCAGGCCCCTTTAGGGGGTGCCGGTATCCCTCTGCTCTGCTTGGTTTACAGGCCGCGGTCACGTGATCGGGACCTTTAAACGCAGAGGGATACCGGCACCCCCTAAAGGGGCCCTGTACTTGGGGGGGCACGGGGTCCCCAGACCAAAACCAACACGGTTCAGCTCCGGAGACCCCCTGCACATCTACACTATCAAATAAAAATGTATTTCAAATGTATTTATTGTCATTTATTTATTTATTTTTTGGCGGCTGGCTGCTGTGTGTATTTATTTTTTTTGTTGGGTTGCGGGAGGGTGGGTGAATGGGGTATCGCCCAACGATGGTGGGGAGGGCTTGGGGGGGGGGTGGGGTAGCGGGAGGGCTTAACCCTTCATGACCGTAGCGGTATTAACTGCTACGGTCGTGAAGGGGTTAGTGCACCGCAAAACCCCCCCCCCCTCCCGCAAGTCCTAAATCACACCAGGGCCATAATACCCCCCTCACCCATCCCACTACACACAATAAAGCGGGCACGGTGGGTTAACCCCTTCATGCCTTAGCGGCTGTCCGCCCTAGGTAATGACGCAGCACTTTCCGTATTTTTAATATATTGATCAGGAGCAGGGGGGGGGGTTCCCTGAGCATTAATTTCTGGCTCAGGGAACCCCCTGCTCACTGTACAATATATTAAATCTCTCTCTGCTGCAAACACATCTCGCCCCCAGTATGTGCATTAATTTACTGAACATGTACTGTAGATAAATGCATGTTTTATTTATTCGGGTTTATTACACAGTATACTGTTCGGCTGGAAAACATCAGCATACTGTACAGCACAATATACTGTATCCATCGAAATCCCCCCATTGCCGTTTTCTTTTCTGGGAAAAACAAAATGAAAAGTTTTAATGTACAGTAATGGTCAGCCCCCTAAAGAAGTACCCAGCCAGCTCCACCAAAATAATACGGCAAAAATACAGTACTCACCATACTGTATTACAATTTCCCATTCAGCTTGCGCCGGCGCCGGCCCACTTCCAGTCCAGCTTTCATCTCACCCACGTCGATAGTTTGAGAGGGACTAGCCCACCTGTAGTCAGCGGGAAATCGCTTAGGTACATGCAAGCTTCATCAAAACTGGCTGCGAAATCCATCTCAGAGTTGTCACCCGACGGGCGGGCAGCATGATAAGCTGGTGCTGCTGCTGGTTCTAGTTCTGGTTTGGTTCTGGCGCATTGCTTGGCAGGGGACTGTCGCTTCTATTTCGTTTTAAACACACCCTTCGCCTTTTGCCGCCTCCATTATCATAGATACGGGAAAAACCCGGTGCCACAACACCCAATACCCTCCAACAAATTGGGGCTCAATACGGTGAAAACAGGGGTCACTACATAACCTTTTCCTTATTGCCCGCTTCCCAACAATAGGAGTTGGCGAAAATCTGTAAAGAGTCATAGTTTTCGATAAAATACTGATAAATTGAACAACTGTTGCCATCTTATCCTCTGTTGCATTAATAGCGGCCCATATCAAAAAGCATAACTTCTGTCAGGTTTTTGGAAACACGGGCTCCACTTGAACACTCATGTCTCTGTAGAATAGTGTAAGCGAAAAATGATCTTTGTCTTTATTTAATACAGTATGTAAAGCCTAAATTGATACATTTTTTGCAACTCTTCCTTCTCAGTCTCAAGGACAAGTTACAATACTGTAGCATACTGTACTGGGATAAAGTATCTTTTTTTGTAAACGAAACAACTTCAAAGCCCACACATTACTTAAGTCATGAGTTTATGCATCTGGTGGACAAACGAAACATTGCAGCCTAGTAAATTCTTCTCGTTATCATTTAACAGATCAGGCCCCGTCAGCCAGGCATGAAACCGTGGCTGGGAAGGCAAACGCAACGCAGCATGCAAGAGGTGAGCAGCGGCGGATTCCAGGTATCTGCCAGGTACAAACCGGGCATTTGCTCGAATAAAGTGTGTCGGTGCAGTACTCACGTCCCAAACACTGACCCCGCGCGGGAAGAACCAAGATCCCCTAACGCTGTGTGTGGGACATTGTACTCACGTCCCAAACACTGACCCCGCACGCGGGAAGAACCGAGATCCCCTAACTCGATGCGGTGGGGACATTGTATCTCTCGTCCCAAACACGACCCCGCACGCAGGATGAACCGAGATCCTCTAACGCTGCGTGTGGGACATTGTACTCACGTCCCAAACACTGACCCCGCACGCAGGATGAACCGAGAGCCTCTAACGCTGCGTGTGGGAATTGTACTCACTCCCAAACACTGACGCCCGTACAGCTGGAACGAAAAAAAAGAAACCGAGATCCCCTAACGCTGCGTGTGGGACATTGTACTCACGTCCCAAACACTGACCCCGCACACGGGAAGAACTTTGGCGTCTCCGGTATTTTTGCAAATGAGATTTTCAGAATAACCAAGATTAAGTCGGAGCGTGAGGGTTGTGTGATGGGATCATGTCATTTGTGATGTAATTTGTGATATAATTTTGTAATGCTAGTACATACCTAGGGTCCCAGATAATGCAGTGTGTGCCCCTCTATGACACGATTACAGATTTGTAACTCGTATTATGCAGAGGAGATGACGTCACATGATGATCTTATTTTTAATAAAGTCACTCTCAGGTGGAATACTTTCTAAGCCACGTCCCCAGAACCTTGCAGAACCTCCCAGAGAATGCTTTTAAGGTAGCCCTAAAAGGATCCTGTTTATAAAGTTGTTGTCAGGAGAGTCATATGTTATTCCCATCTCTAGCAACACAACTGCCCTTATCTCGAGACTATCAGCTCTCCACCACCCATATGGAACCTTTACTGGGCCATACAGGATAGATAACCCCTCCCCCCCCCCCCCCAAATAAGTTCTCTGAACACAAGTACAAACCCGGAAAAAGTCCTGACCTGTTACAAACCCAACATATTGTATTTTTAAACCATTTGTAGCGCAATAACTCCTGAAACACCATATGGATTAAAATACATAATATCTCAAGACATTATCATGAAACTGTATATAACACAGAACAATGTTCAGTCATCAGTGCATAGTATGAAAAATCCCTACAGCACACAATAACAAAAAGATATCTCGCCATATACTGCCATGAACAATTGCAGGGGTAAGGGTTGTCCGCTGTATCAGGGAGATTACGCGGCTGCTATTTCCTCTCCCAGAAACCCCTGCTCGTCCCGCTGTTTATTGGCTCCTCCCTCCCAAGTGAGCGTAGTGACAGGGCGTCAGGGACGGTCTTATGCTTTGCGGGACACATGGCGGCTCGCTGGCAGCCGCTCCACCTCCCCCCCACACCCTGTAAAAAAAAGCTCACCATGGCAACGCAACGCTACAGGAGGCGGCTCGCTCCAGGAAAAGGTAAGAACCCTCTCACAGAACACGCCCCCCCCCCACACCTACCGCTCTCTGCCAGTCCTGGGGCCCCTGTGCTCCCTCCTTGAGTCGGCGCCGGAATCCTTCCGACCAAGAGGGGGCCAGGACCAGGGGCTGGAGGAGGTCAATTGTGGAGGAGAGAGGGCCCCGCGCTCCCATCCTCCAGCTCCCCCCTCAGATCAGGTGGAAGTTGGATCTCGGTGCAGACGAGAGGAGGGAGTTTTAGGTCCCTGAAGGCGTGGGGGGCCACAGGCGACCACCTTATTCTTGCCCTAAGCCGCATCATCGGACTGGCGTTAAATGCTTCACCGGATTCTATTATCGGATGGCAATTCTGGAGACTGTTTGCCAGGTTTACCAACAGTGAAATAATAGTCACCCTGTGTTCTGAGGGCGTATCAGTAAGCCCCCGAAATACATTAGTCACATAGGAGCACCCTCTTGCACACATCCGTTACCCCATAGACCAGACCTGCACAATATAAGGCCCACGGGCCGCATGTGGCCCTCCTGCACTAAATACAGCCCGCGGGCCACATGTGGCCCCCTGTGCGTCCCGCAAGGGCCCCCTCCACCCCTCCCCTGTTAGGGAAGGAGCGCGCTCCAGCGGTGTGAAGCACTCCCCCTTCCCGAGCCCACTCCAGCACCAGCAGGTGTAACGCGCTGAAGCATTCCCTCCCTCCCGAACCCGCCCCAGCACTAGAGGTTGACGCTGACGCCGATGTCCCCCCCCCCCCCAGTAGTTGCTGTGCTAAACCCCCCACCCATAGCCCGCTTCAGCCCACTCCAGCAGGGTGACGCGTTCTAGCAGTGTGACCCGGAACTTACGGGGTCTGCTGCTAGAGCGCTTCT
This sequence comes from Ascaphus truei, assembly GCA_036426205.1. Lineage (NCBI taxonomy): Eukaryota > Metazoa > Chordata > Amphibia > Anura > Ascaphidae > Ascaphus > Ascaphus truei. The sequence goes on from WSYH01006667.1 coordinate 16,853, forward strand.
TACCTCGCGCTTCACCTACTTGCTCTGATACTGGTAGCCGCACGGCTAATACCTTCTTGCTGAGGCCCACCGCCACTTCTTCCACCGCCGATTCTTCTTCCGCCGCAATCAGATAGGCATGGGGGCATATGGTGGGGTGAGGTGGTTTATGATCAGGGAGACAGCTGAAAGGGACTGGAGGAGATGATGAAGAGTGCTGGGGGAGATGATGAAGAGTGCTGGGGGAGATGAGGGGGTGGGGGGAGTGATGAAGGGTTGTGGGGGAGATGATGAAGGGTGCTGGGGGAGATGATGAAGGGTGCTTGGGGAGATGATGAAGGGTGCTGGGAGAGATGATGTGGGGTGCTGAGGGAGAAGATAAAGGTTCTGGGGGAGAAGATGAAGGGTGCTGGGGGAGAAGATGAAGGGTGCTGGGGGAGAAGATGAAGGGTGCTGGGGGAGAAGATGAAGGGTGCTGGGGGAGAAGATGAAGGGTGCTGGGGGAGATGATGAAGGCTGCTGGGGGAGTGTGACGGTTTAGGGGATTCCTTCCCCTTCTTTCTCTCCTTCTGTCCCTTCCCTTGCCAATCTCCCTGCGCTTACCCACTCCTGTCCCGCTCCGTCTACCTCTCTCACTGTCCCACTGCCTCAGCGCATGCCCCGCAAGTCTCGCACACCCGCGCGGTCCCCGTGCCCCTGCGGCAACGCTCCCCGCTCCCAGACACTCTCTATGCCTGCTGCCTGCACCTCACCTACGGTGGCGATCCCATCCGGTTCTCTGCTTCCCTCCGCTGGGGTGTCCGCGGTGCTCTGCATGTCTGGTGATGCAGCCTGTGCGCGCCCACTCTCAGCTTACAGAGGGCGCGCGCACACACACTCCTCTTCTAGGCCCTGTCACTCTCCTGACTCCTCCCCCCATTCCCTGCAAGCCATCTCTCTGTCTGATCCCTCTGTCTCCTCCTCTTCTCTCCCTGACCTATCCTTGTTGTCTCTCACTTCTCTCTCTGCTCCTCCCCTCTCTCCTATTGGTGTGCCTTCCTTTATATTCCCTGTCTGTCCTCTCTATCATCGCTCTGCATAGTTCCTGTTTCCCTGTGTGCTGACCTTTGCTTTGCTCCCTCTGTGTTCCTGCTTGTACCTGCTCCTGTGTTACTTTGGATTTCCCTGCCTTTGACATCTGCTTGTCCTGGACTACCCTGCTCTCTGTAACCCTTGAACCTTGCTACGAACTCGACTTTGCTGACCTCTGGAATCCTTGGACCTGGCTTTGAACTTCGACTACTGTGCTCTCTGTACCCCTGGACATAGGCACACGGACACCACCATTCTTACATTTAACCCTACAAGACATAGAAAGTATCCTAACCACTTTTCCAACAGGCCCAGCAATGCTATACCACACTCCGGGCTTGCTCCCACTGCTGTGGGTGTGTGGTGTAATACCATTCCCACCTCAGTATTGGGGTCCTGCCAGGTCTGCGGGCATACAGTACAGGCGTGACAGGGAGATGAAGGCTGCTGGGGGAGATGATGAAGGGTGCTGGGGGAGATGATGAAGGGTGCTGGGGGAGATGATGAAGGGTGCTTGGGGAGATGATGAAGGGTGCTGGGAGAGATGATGTGGGGTGCTGAGGGAGAAGATAAAGGTTCTGGGGGAGAAGATGAAGGGTGCTGGGGGAGATGATGAAGGGTGCTGTGGGAGGAGATGAAGGGTGCTGGGGAAGGAGATGAAGGGTGCTGGGGGAGGAAGATGAAGGTGCTGGGGGGGATATGAGGGTGCTGGGGGATGATAAGGGTGCTGGGGAGATGAATGAGGGGTGCTGGGGGAGATGAAGTGTGCTGGGGAGATGAGGGGTGCTGGGGGAGATATGTTGTTTTGTGCATTTTTTTGTATGTCTGTGGTCTCACCAAATAAACCCCATTTTATTCAACAATGTTGTCCTGCCTAGTGGTTTGATTCAAGAAGGTATAAAAGGTTTTAAATGTGCCGGTCTTCCATGACAGGCTTAAAAAAAAGACATTTTCTATATAATTCTGTTTGAACGTAGACTACATTGTGAACATATAAATTATTATTATCACTGACGCTTTCCTATTTCCTATTCGTATTTCAAACAATAACTACAATGTAATTTTGTTTCAAGTAAACATCGTAAATAAATGTATAATTTTGAGTAATAAATGCTGCTTTACCCGTGCGGCCCAAATCTGTTTTCCTTGGAGCATTTCGGCCCTTCTCACTTTACACGTTGTGCAGGCTGCCATAGACTTACATGGGATCGACCTTTTATTCTCGACAGTTCCCTAATAGTCTTCATTGGAATTAACCTCTTAAATACATCAGTTGACCCATACACTTCAATGCAGAACAAGAGGTCAGTTCCGCTGGAGGGTGGGAGGCTCAGGGGAGATGGATGGTGGTGGTGGATGCGTGGAATAGTCCCCCAGCAGAGGTGGTAGGGTCTAATACAGTAAGATAAGTTGTACATGCCTGAGACAGACATAAGTATTTCCTAAAAACAAAAGACAGCAAAGGATCAAATATTGGATCAGAGGTTCTACAGCAGATGGGAAAATGGGCCAAGAGGTTCTTATCAGCTGTGACAGTCTTCTAGGTTATGTTAATGGGATAAACCTCATACATACATACACTTCAATAGGATAATAATGATAACTTTATTTCATACAGCACTTTTCTCCCAACAGGACTCAGCGCGTCACAATGGCAGCAAAGCGCACGGTGCGCAGCGCATTGGAATGTTACAGACACAGTCCCTGCCCCGCAGAGCTTACACTCTATGCTTTTGGTGCCTGAGGGAGACAGTGACTTGCCCAAGAGCCAACACATGGAATTGAACCAGGTTCCCCTGCTTCACACTCAATGTCAGTGTTACCAGTCCACGCCTTTACTCACTGCGCCGCTCCTCATACAGACTGAGCACTGCATTCCAGGATCCGTGGGATTTAGTAATCAATGCGTTTTAATAGTGCCGCCAAGAAAAAGAATTGCGAATGTACAAATATTCAGTAACTCTGAACAAGTATAAACCGTGTCTCCTATCGCTACAGAATATCTGGCAAATTACCATCGGCTAATGAGCTCTGCTAAGGAACACGCCCTATATTCCAAGAATGGCCACTAGGTGGTGGTAGACTCATGTTGTGTAACTGCGAATATCAACAGTTGTGATTTTCAACCCACTTATAACTGTGAAATCCTTTGAAAAGGGCACATGGCTCAGTGGAAACCCTTAAAAATGTATCATAACTTGGCTGAACCCTGGCCACTTGTGTATATGTATGTGTACAGTTGTGTGAAAAAGAAAGTACACCCTCTTTGAATTCCATGGTTTTACATATCAGGACATAATAACAATCATCTGTTCCTTAGCAGGTCTTAAAATTAGGTAAATACAACCTCAGATGAACAACAACACATGACATATTACACCGTGTCATGATTTATTTAACAAAAATAAAGCCAAAATGGAGAAGCCATGTGTGAAAAACTAAGTGCAGGCGGTCCTCGGTTGTCCGACGCAATGCGTTACTCAAAATGGTGTCGGATAGCGAAGCGTCGTAAAGCGAAACCCGTTTTCCCATAGGAACACTGTTTAAATCAAACGTTCCGTTCCTGAAAGCATTTTTAATGCTAAAATACACAAAATATTTTACTCATGCAATAAGATATGCAGCACGCACATACATTATGATGGAAACATTATATTTATTGATTCCAGAACTGTAAAATAAAACTATAAAAATAAAACTATACCGTATTCTGTACAGTAATGTACATGACCAAAAAAAAACCCCATCAATTATTGGAGGAAGATGATTGGGGAGGGGGATCTTCAACAGACAACGGACTTTTTGGAGGTGATGTAGGTGGACTTGAAGGTTTCGGCCTCTTGAAGAATCTCTTCATTGAAGTCTGGACAGATCCTTTCCTTTTCTGCGTGTAGATCTCTCTATAGCAGCTGATTTGGTTAGACACTCCTCGACTGACTGTTGAACTCCGTTCAATGTTAGGGTCATTTTCCTCAAATATGGCCAGTGAGCTATCAATGTGCTTGAATGCCGCAGCCAACATTTTGGTGGACAATGATTTACGTGGCTGTGGCTGTGCCACATCAGCAGATTGGTGGGCCTCCTCTTCAGCAATTTTTTGCTCTTCTAATTGCATCAGGTCTTCATTGGTTAACTCGTTAGAATGTGAGGCGAGCAACTGCTCAATATCCCCGGTTTCCACCTCCAAGTTGAGATCTCTGGCCATTTGCACAACAGTTTCTGTAACCTCTGCAACAGTCTCTGTAAGGCCTTCGACATCAAACACAAAATCAGGGCACAAATTACGCCAAACTCCATTTAAATTGGATTGTTTCACCTCATTCCATGCCTCTCCGATGTTTCTTACTGCATGGAGAATGTTGTAACCCTTCCAAAATTCTTTTAAGGTTGGACCACTTTCCACATCGGTTGCTCTGATGGCCTGGGCAACTGTTTGCCTAAGATAGTAGGCCTTGAAGGAAGCGATAACCCACTGGTCCATCGGCTGTATCAATGAGGTGGTGTTGGGGGGCATGAACATCACCATGATGTTTGGATGATGGTCATCCAGGTACACGGGATGGCCAGGAGCATTGTCCAGGAGCAGCAATGCTTTAAAATCGAGGTTCTGGTTCATGCAATATAATTGCACAGCTGGGATAAATTGATGCTGGAACCAGTCCTCAAAAAGGCTCCCTGTTACCCATGCCTTACGATTGGACTTCCAAATCACTGGAAGCGTGTTCTTTGCATAACCCTTGAATGCCCTAGGGTTTTCTGCATGATAAACAAGCAAAGGTTTTAGCTTGAAATCACCTGCAGCATCAGATCCAAGCAGAAGAGTCAGCCTGTCCTTTGCAACTTTAAACCCGGGCATTGATTTTTCCTCTTTTGCAATGTAGCTTCTACTGGGCATTTTCTTCCAGTAGAGCCCAGTCTCGTCAACATTGAACACTTGACGTGCGCAGTAGCCACCGTCCTCTATAATTTTGGCCAATGTAACAGGGAAGGATTTAGCTGCCTCCTCATCAGCACTAGCAGCTTCACCGGTCACTTTAATGTTATGCAAGTTTGCCCTCTCTTTAAACCGCATAAACCAGCCCTTACTTGCAGTGAACGTTGCCTCAGTGGTCCCTTCTCCATGCTGGTGCTTAATGTCCTCATAAAGACTCAAAGCCTTGGCCTGAATTAAGGCTAAACTAATAGGCACATGACGGTGGGATTGATCTTCCAGCCATATGATGAGGAGTTTTTCTACCTCAGCAATATGCCCAGCACGTTGCCTTATTGTCGTACCTTGCATAGGAGCTGAGCCCTTGATCTGTTCCAAGATTCTTGCCTTGTCTTTGATTAGTTGTGCGAGGTATATCCAAGGCACGTCCAATTTCTGTGTTCGTCTCTCCTTTCTCAGAGCGCTTTATTATGTTTTGTTTGGTCTCCAAAGTTATAGATTTTCTATTCCGTTTTGGAGTAACAGCACTTTGCTTTTTGCTTTTATCAGCCATGGTTAGGGCCTAAAATACACCACCAAACCTTCACACAGACTGTTCAGAATGATTTCCCTAGCCTACAGCCTTCTGATTGGGCAATTGTAGCAATTTTTTAAAGCGTCGTAAGAGCGTCGGATAAGCCATTCGGGCTTCCTGAAAGCATTTTTAATGCTAAAATACACAAAATATTTTACTCATGCAATAAGATATGCAGCACGCACATACATTATGATGGAAACATTATATTTATTGATTCCAGAACTGTAAAATAAAACTATAAAAATAAAACTATACCGTATTCTGTACAGTAATGTACATGACCAAAAAAAAACCCCATCAATTATTGGAGGAAGATGATTGGGGAGGGGGATCTTCAACAGACAACGGACTTTTTGGAGGTGATGTAGGTGGACTTGAAGGTTTCGGCCTCTTGAAGAATCTCTTCATTGAAGTCTGGACAGATCCTTTCCTTTTCTGCGTGTAGATCTCTCTATAGCAGCTGATTTGGTTAGACACTCCTCGACTGACTGTTGAACTCCGTTCAATGTTAGGGTCATTTTCCTCAAATATGGCCAGTGAGCTATCAATGTGCTTGAATGCCGCAGCCAACATTTTGGTGGACAATGATTTACGTGGCTGTGGCTGTGCCACATCAGCAGATTGGTGGGCCTCCTCTTCAGCAATTTTTTGCTCTTCTAATTGCATCAGGTCTTCATTGGTTAACTCGTTAGAATGTGAGGCGAGCAACTGCTCAATATCCCCGGTTTCCACCTCCAAGTTGAGATCTCTGGCCATTTGCACAACAGTTTCTGTAACCTCTGCAACAGTCTCTGTAAGGCCTTCGACATCAAACACAAAATCAGGGCACAAATTACGCCAAACTCCATTTAAATTGGATTGTTTCACCTCATTCCATGCCTCTCCGATGTTTCTTACTGCATGGAGAATGTTGTAACCCTTCCAAAATTCTTTTAAGGTTGGACCACTTTCCACATCGGTTGCTCTGATGGCCTGGGCAACTGTTTGCCTAAGATAGTAGGCCTTGAAGGAAGCGATAACCCACTGGTCCATCGGCTGTATCAATGAGGTGGTGTTGGGGGGCATGAACATCACCATGATGTTTGGATGATGGTCATCCAGGTACACGGGATGGCCAGGAGCATTGTCCAGGAGCAGCAATGCTTTAAAATCGAGGTTCTGGTTCATGCAATATAATTGCACAGCTGGGATAAATTGATGCTGGAACCAGTCCTCAAAAAGGCTCCCTGTTACCCATGCCTTACGATTGGACTTCCAAATCACTGGAAGCGTGTTCTTTGCATAACCCTTGAATGCCCTAGGGTTTTCTGCATGATAAACAAGCAAAGGTTTTAGCTTGAAATCACCTGCAGCATCAGATCCAAGCAGAAGAGTCAGCCTGTCCTTTGCAACTTTAAACCCGGGCATTGATTTTTCCTCTTTTGCAATGTAGCTTCTACTGGGCATTTTCTTCCAGTAGAGCCCAGTCTCGTCAACATTGAACACTTGACGTGCGCAGTAGCCACCGTCCTCTATAATTTTGGCCAATGTAACAGGGAAGGATTTAGCTGCCTCCTCATCAGCACTAGCAGCTTCACCGGTCACTTTAATGTTATGCAAGTTTGCCCTCTCTTTAAACCGCATAAACCAGCCCTTACTTGCAGTGAACGTTGCCTCAGTGGTCCCTTCTCCATGCTGGTGCTTAATGTCCTCATAAAGACTCAAAGCCTTGGCCTGAATTAAGGCTAAACTAATAGGCACATGACGGTGGGATTGATCTTCCAGCCATATGATGAGGAGTTTTTCTACCTCAGCAATATGCCCAGCACGTTGCCTTATTGTCGTACCTTGCATAGGAGCTGAGCCCTTGATCTGTTCCAAGATTCTTGCCTTGTCTTTGATTAGTTGTGCGAGGTATATCCAAGGCACGTCCAATTTCTGTGTTCGTCTCTCCTTTCTCAGAGCGCTTTATTATGTTTTGTTTGGTCTCCAAAGTTATAGATTTTCTATTCCGTTTTGGAGTAACAGCACTTTGCTTTTTGCTTTTATCAGCCATGGTTAGGGCCTAAAATACACCACCAAACCTTCACACAGACTGTTCAGAATGATTTCCCTAGCCTACAGCCTTCTGATTGGGCAATTGTAGCAATTTTTTAAAGCGTCGTAAGAGCGTCGGATAAGCCATTCGGGCGTCGTAAAATGGGTCATAGGGATGCATTGACTAGCGTCGGATAAGCCGTTCGTCGTAAAATGAAACGTCGTAAAACGAGGACCGCCTGTACACCCTTACTGCTTCCATAGACATTAAGATGCTAAGTAGCAGACAGGTGCTGCTAATCAAATGCCATTGATTAATTGATCATCAGCAAGTGTGACCACCTCTATAAAAGCAGAAGTTTTAACAGTTTGCTGGTCTGGAGCATTCAGGTGTGTTAACACAATGCCAAGGAGGAAAGACATCAGCAATGATCTTAGAGAAGCAATTGTTGCTGCCCATCAATCTGGGAAGGGTTATAAGTAGGGTGACCATTCGTCCCGTTTTTGCCGGGACAGTCCGGGTTTTTGCTGGGCTGTCCCGGTTGCCCGTCCATCCTGGGAATGTCCCGGTTTTCTCCCTGGTGCGCGGGGGAGTCGGCGACGGTGTGCGAGGGGGATGCGCGTGGGGAGCGAGCAGCGGCGCCGAGGAGGAGGATGCGGCCTGAGCCTCCGCCACGGGGTTATATATATTTATGTGTGCAGCACCTCCACCTGGGAGGGATCCCGACAGAGCGGGAGGAGCCGCTCACAGGACACGACCCAATAATACACTTGGTATGATAAAACAATAATAACTCTTTACTTAATATCATATGCTTATCACTGATACATGTATAAAAGCATACCATACCCTTTCTCACTAAGAGCACAACTAGCCAACGCGCCACACAGGACGCAACCCACCACCGTGTCCCCACACTGTGTCCTTATTGCATACGAGTCCCTTAGTCACTCCACCCACCGAGTGTCCCCAAGTGTGACTCTCCCACCCTGGCGTGATCAGCGCGGTAAAGTATAAGGTGTTGGTGCACTTTATTAAGGTACCTGCCGGGTGCTCCTGCACTTGGGCCTGCAGACAACTTTGAAAAGGATCCGCCGATCCCTTCTGCGACGTCCATCCGGGGCGATCCCACCCAGATAATGTCTCTTTCTCTGGTGAGGCCTGGCCCCAGACCCCTCCTCAGGGAGTGCAGCGTCCGCTGTGTCCCTAAACTATCTAGGCAGCTATAATGGGGCAGGTTCCCTATCCTAGGGCCTGTCCCTACAGCAGCCACAAACTGAAGGGTGTCTCAGGGTCCTAATTGGGGCCTAGGGGGATTCTGGCCTAGTGCAGAGGGTCACTGACCCCTGCACACTCACCACCTACCCCTAGCCTCTCCTGTCGCTGACTGACCCAACGTGTTCCCCTGTCAGCCCTCACTTCCCTAGGGAAATCCTCACACTCTATTGGCTCCCTGGCGTCAGGTGGTATTCATGGGACTTGTAGTCTCCTGCCATGGCCTCCTCCTGATTGGCTGCCCTTCGCGTGCTTACCACTGCGCATGCGCCAGCTCCCAGAGGGCCTCCTCCACTCCTAACCTCACTGCGCATGCGCCCTCAATCCAAGATAGCGGCCCCCGCTAACCGGGTGCTTCAGGAGCTCCTGCGACCGGCTCACCCCCTCGCTCACGCCCAGCCGACGGCTCGTCACTGACTCCAGAGGCACCCGTGACTGCCGCCAAGGTAAGGGGGGTAATTGAAAGCCCAATGAGACCGGGGCTACATATATATAATACATAAATAAAATATATTAAACATCTAAAACTCTCCACCAAATAACAAATAATTTCCCTCTGAACAAATTTCCTAAATTTATAATTGGAGGGAAAAAAATTAATTTTCAACATTGTCGATCTAACAGCCCATTTAATCAAAGCACTGAAATAAATTAAATAAAATCAATGCACATCTCGTACTGTTTATAGGATAATGTTCATTTTGTTAATGGATTGGGGTCATGAATATTGGGATGACCTTGAGTTGGCAGAAGGGCGTTCAGAAGACGTGAACGTTTCAATCCAAATAAGGAGTAATAATGGTTCAGCTGGAGTGGAGCCACACACCTCTTATCCTAATTAGTAACAGAAGAGGAGAAGAGGAGTGTTCTGCCAATGAGTGCACACAATCTGTGAGTTCAACTCATATAATGTTAATATTCTGCCCTTTTATATAATTGGGGGGGGGGGGGTTATTGTATCTCTTGTGTCTGTGTGTGTGGGGGGGGCATTGTATCTTGTGTTTGGGGGGGTATTGTATTTTGTTTGGGGGGGCGAGTATTGCCTTTTGTGTGTGGGAGAGGATTGAGTGAGTGGGGCCGAGTGAGAGGGGGGTAATTAAGTGGCAGCGGAGGGGGGATGAGAGGAGAGAGGCAGTGGAAGAGGGAGGTGGGTGGGAGAGAGAGGAAGGGGGGGCAGTGAATGAGGAAGAGAGGAGAGAAGAGTGAGAGAAATACATGGGGAGAGGGGGGAATAGAGGAGGTTGCTTGTGAGGAGGTTTGCAAGGAGGGGGGGCCAGCAAGGCACAGAGCAGACTGACTCAGACACACACTGATATATACACACACACACACACACGCACGCACGCACACACTGATACACACACACACAGAGCAGACCGACTCAGACACACACTGATATATACACACACACACACACACACACACACGCACTGACACACACACATAGAGCAGACTGACTCAGACACCCACACGCACTGATATATAGAGCAGACTGATTAAGATACACAAACACACACACACTGATATATAGAGCAGACTGATTCCGATACACAAACACAACACACACTGATATATAGAGCAGACTGATTCAGATACACAAACACACACACTGATATATAGAGCAGACTGATTCAGATACACATGCACACACACACTGATATATAGAGTAGACTGATTCAGATACACAAACACACACACACTGATATATAGAGCAGACTGATTCAGATACACAAACACACACACACTGATATATAGAGCAGACTGATTCAGATACACAAACACACACCACACTGATATATAGAGCAGACTGATTCAGATACACAAACACACACACACTGATATATAGAGCAGACTGATTCAGATACACAAACACACACACACTGATATATAGAGCAGACTGATTCAGATACACAAACACACACACTGATATATAGAGCAGACTGATTCAGATACACTTGCACATAAACGGACACACACAGAGCAGACTGACCCAGACACAGACACACACACACACACAGCAGACTGACTCAGATACAAACACGCACACACACACTGATACACACAGAGTAGACTGACTCACATATAGAGCATGCTGACCCAGACACACACACACACTGATACACACAGTGTATCAGGCCCAGCCTTAGAGCCAGGCAAAGGAAGGTGATTCCCTCGGGCTCCACGCTTTCAGGTTCGGCTCTAATTGGCCTTTTTCTTTCCCCGCCCTTATATACAGCACGCTTTCCCCCCCCTTATATACAGCACGGCTTGTCCGACGTAGATCCCAACGCGAAATGCGCACAAGAGAGTAAGAGACAGATGCAGCGTAACCGGCCCGTCACAAGATGGAGACAGGATACTGTTCCTCTTATCACAAAAAACATCCATTAAAACATGGCTGCTCAACACCAGGCCTCAAGCCCTCCCAACGGGTCAGGTTTTCAGGATATCCCTGCCTCAGCACAGGTGGCTCAATCAGTCCCTGCTTCAGCACAGATGGCTCAATCACACCCTGCTTCAGCTTCTTTGACTGAGCCACCTGTGCTGAAGCTAGGATATCCTGAAAACCTGACCTATTGGCAAAATGATGCTTTTGATCAAATATTTTGACGCACAGAAATGGACAGCGCTCATATGTACTGAATGTAACCCCTCCTTATTTCCCTAGCTATATTAATGTATGAGGCCTGAGTACACCTCCCCTGTGTGTAAGAAAGTCTACTCAGCCGGAAAGGGGCCAGGCTGGGGTCAGACAACGCAGAGCGAGACGTAGCATTGGGTAACCATTCTCTTTATATATATATCCGTGATCACATATCGGGGCCCTCAGAATCGGAGGGAAAAAGTGGAGAGTGAACTCCAATGATCCAAATGCTAAACAATCATATGTATGTGGATAAGCAATCACTGTCCAGGTATAACCAGGAAAAAAAAGTCTCAAAGCAGGTGTGGGTAGAAAATATAAAGTAATAAAAAGGTAATAAAGTCTGGGGTGGCTATTATGGTATAAGCATACCTGTCGGGGGTTAATAGCAAATGTGGACTAGAGGTACAGGGTAATGCGACCGCAGTCACACTATCTGTAAACTCATAGAATGTCCCGATAATGCTAACCTTAACCGACTGGTAACTCTGCCACCCCTCCGGCCAAGCTATGGAATAAGGCAATTTCCCGTTAAAACCTGTATACGGCAAGCGGATGCACAGCTGCTGGAAATCCGGAAAGCAGGGCGCTCCTGCGCGAGGTGCCGGCGGAAAACACAACTGCTCTGCTGCCTGGCGGGTGTACCAATCCCTCAGCTCACCGATGTGGATGACGTGAGAGCTGCGTCACAGGAACCACCGGCTGTGCTGACCTGGGGACCCGATAATAATGCGCTCCGGCATACAGGTCGTCCTGGGGCCGCGTCCAGGGGGCAATCAGCTGTGCTGTGACTGGGGAACCAGCATGCAGTGTGTTCCGGCGTGTAGATCAGCTGGATACCGCCTCTGCTCAGTAGAATAGATCAGCACCTGCAGCAAATTGAGACTTCTGTGTGCTCCATTCAAAATAGTAACAATTGAAATAGAAAAAGAGGAATGGTCACTACTTCCTTAGTACAGAAACAAGTACGGTACTGTAGCGAAGTATGGGTGGACCATCTCTTTTTTCTTATTCCTCGGAATCGGAGGACCACATACAATACTTATGACAGTTGTATAGAGAGGATAACAGTGTCTCTTACTCAGTCCCGGTGTCCAGGTGCTAACTAATGGGCCACTGTTGGTGCCGGCACAGCGTTGGAGCTCGTGTGGATGTATAGGTGTGGTAATAGCTGCAGGCCTGTTACTTCACAAAGATTGGCGGTAGCTGTGTACGGTGAATAGGATACTGAAGTGTCGTAGGGGCGATCCCCTGGATGTGTTTCCGTTTGTTCTACTCACAGCTTCAGGACCCCCCAGTTTGCATGGGTCCCCTTTACCTGACAATGTACTTCAGGCAGGTGCTGCTCTGCCAGACTGGGAAGGCTCTGTCCCCGCACTGTGTCTCTCGCCAGGCTCCTTGGGACAGATCCTCTCTCTCCCTGCAGGTCTCCTGCTCACGTGCTCCTCTCTACCTATAGCTCTCCTCACCCGGCCTTCCATGATGTCCTCCTCCTTGATTATCCCATCATCGCAGTCCTTTCCTTGGTTCACAGTCATTGGTCGGAGTGCATGCCCATCAATATACTTATGTTTATAGGGGTGTTACATAAACAATTGTGTGCGCCCCCCAAAAAGTGGGACGCAACTTTAACCTTGGCGTACAGCATACAAGAAAAGCAAAAATGAACAATACAGACCGGCGCCTCAAATTCAGGGAACAAAGGTATAGTCCAAAGAATAGCTGCAGTGTCCAATGGAAGATAATCAAATCTTTAGACAGCAGGCTCCACAGCAACAAAAATCGTGTGCAATGCAAGGGAGACAAAAGGAAAAATCATGCAACAAGGTAAGAACTAAACATATAACACATTGAGAAAAACAGACATACAACAATGACAGATAGGCTGACAAATATTTACGGAGTATTTAATAGAACACAATAAAATGCAATGAACAAGTCTAGAGCAGATGTCGGATCCGGTGTGTAAAACCGGAATCCTACTTACAAGTCGTCCAAAAGGTACAGGCAGGGATATTTAGTGTGCGTAATCCGGCGGCAGCTGCTGGTAGACTCGTGGCGATCGGTGGGAGACTGCAAACACTTCTTAGATCTGCATCATACTGTGCGTCACTGTGGGCTGCTTCTCCTGATGCCGTCTGTCGCTCCACGACCGGAAACACGTCACTGAGGGCGGGACAAATCACCGGAACTCCCTTCTCCTATTCCTTTATACCGTAGTGCTCTTGCGTTGATCTGCTCTGCTCTGCTCACTGCAAACTCTCTTTCAAACTGCCCAACGCGTTTCGTGCGCATGCGCACTTCTTCGGGGGATATTAGACACAGTCCATGTAGTCTTTAAATACTGACAAGGAGAACACCATTGGATGAAAGAATACCAATCAAATAAACTTGTAATAGCCTTAATTGGTTGGAACTGCTGTCAGTCAAGTCCTGTGTACATGCAGCCTAACTAACATACAAATACAAGCACAAAAAACACAAAAACTAACACATACTATCCTAATCGAATTAGATGACAAATATATTCATATATCAACTCCTGTTGCTATCATCCCTATAGTTATCCATAGAACATACAGTTAAGACATATTATAATGTATGCATGCAGTACACGAATCTGGCTGCTATTGATGTGACATGTTTATTGTATTTACACCTTGATAAACAAATGGCACTATTAGGTAAAAATAAGTAAATATTAATTTAAATATTAATATAAAAAATCATTTTAAAATAGTTTTTTGTATTTACTAAAATATTATTATTTAACAGATGAAAAAAATTATTTTAAGAGATTATTTTAAAAAGATTATTTTAAAAGATTAATTAAAAAAATTATTTTAAAAGATTATTTTAAAAAGACGCCTAGATCAAAATCAATATTGAGACCATTAGGAGAGAGTTTCTTCAACTCGTAGATCCAGTAGGCTTCATGCCTACTGATCTGATTTAGTTGATTTCCCCCCCTCCAGTTTACCTGCACAGTTTCTATGGCTTGGCATCTTAGTCCAATTGGACTTTTGTGATGATGGATGCTAAAATGATGCGAAACACTATGTGTGGTTAAACCTCGCTTAATATTATAAATATGTTCATATACCCTTCTTTGGTAGCACCTGCCTGTCCTGCCTGTCCTGCCTGTCCTGCCTACATACTGTAGGCCGCAGGGGCACTGTAATAAGTATATCACAAAGGTAGAGTGACAATTTATGAATGTTTTAATGGTATATATTTTGGAGGTGACGTTTGATTTAAAGGTTTTAGTGTTGAAGCTAAATGTGCAAACTGTGCAATTGGTACATTTAAAAAAGCCCTTACTCGTATTACTTGCTTTTAATTTTGAGTGATCGAGAGGAATGCTTTTGTGTATTTTAGGGATAAAATAAAAGATTGGTGTGCGTGAAAACTGTGTATTCAAAAACTCTGATTCTTGCTGGGATATTGCTCCCTCCTCAAGGCCTTTACTTAACAAAGTTGTGAGTTCAATTTCGAACCGGCCTAAAGGATTAGTGGCAAGGGGGAGGTAAGTGGCTGTGTCTCCAAGTAATCTCATTGATTCCTGGAGATAGTATTGGATATCCATCCCCACTATACCTCCCCCTTTATCAGCAGGTTTTATAACTATCTTTTTATTGTCTTCCAGTTGTTGTAAAGCTAGTTTTTCATTTATATTTAGATTATCTCTATGAATTTTGTATACTCTACTAGACTCCTCCAATTCTCTAGTGACTATCTCTACAAATGAATTGACCAAATGGCCTTGTGCAAATTTAGGATAAAAAGTGGACTTTGGTTTAAAATTGGGTTGCATTTTACTAGGCTCAATGTTATTAGATTTCTGATCCATCTGGTTGGTAATAGCATCCTTCATAAAATATTTCTTAAGTGCCAATTTACGTGCAAATTTATGGACATCAATGTGAAGATTAAAACTATTCGGACCACATATTGGTGCAAATGTAAGGCCCTTACCTAACACTCTTTTCTCAACCGGGGTGAGTGTATGTTGACTTAGGTTAAAGATGTTCTGATATGTCTTATTGTTTCCTAACCTATTTCTATTAACACCTCCTCTTCTTCCCCTGGTGCATTTTTTCTTTTTTTGTGGTTCATGGGGGGCTGAGGTTCTATATGCGGTTTGATTATTTCTACCTGCGGAAAGATGTGCTCCCGTTCCTTTCTCCATTCTAAAAAAGAAAAGCTTGTTTTGGCTCCCAGCGTAGGTAGTGGAGTGTATGACACACTATCAGGTTCGCTCTCAGACTCAATTTCTGATAACACATGATATTTGTTATTGGCCAGAATAGCTTCATGTTTGGATGCTACCTGTGCGTCATATATTTCTTTAGCTCGTTTTTGTTTTAGATATTGATTTGTGTCGTGTTGGGGTAATACCCTTTGTGGTTGGGGAATAGGAACTGGGATAGGTATAAGGGAAAGAGTATGTGGTTTTCTAGACCTATTGTTATTGTTACTGGAAATAGGATTGCTCTTCTCTATCCTACTTCGTTTGGTCCCCACATGTTGATTGCTATTATGGTGTTCTTGTTTTTTTTACCTGTTCATCTTTACTTTTTTTGTTCCAGGTTCTCTGGCGACCCGTATCATAGTCGTTCTTGTCCCTAAAGAACTTGCTCTGTTTGGTACCTACTATTTCTAGTTCAATCTGATCTAGTCTCTTTTTGACTGTAGGTTCCATATCCTGAAGTTCTTTATTATTTAGAAAAGGGTCAAGTTTTATTTTTAAATCTTCCATTTCATTATCTAGCTGGATGAGTGTCTTTTTACGTTGATGTATCAACATTTTCATTAATGAAAAAGAACACTGATCCAAAATGTCATTCCATTCCTGCATGAATGGTAGATTCTGTGTGTCTACAGTTGGTACTTTCTGTACTCTGAGTCCTCGTGGGATACGATGGTTTTCCAAATATTTACTTAAAGTGGTTACCTCCCACCACTGTCTGCTTTCTGCGACTAAGGCTTTCTCCAATTGGACCATGATTGGATGAAAATCCGCCACCTTGGGCTCCACTACAGGAACCGTATTAGGATCATTAAAGATAAGATCCACATTAATGTTTCTACGGGATCTTGAATAAAATAATGTGCTCATAATTAAAGTGTGGTGTATACCAATAGTGAAATAAACTTAAAGCTGCTACACCTGTGCTGGCAAAACAGTAACTAGAAAAAGAATGGTGTATATAGCGCTAAAATACTAATTATCAGTGCATATAAATAAACAACAATAGTGCAGTAATGTGATAAATCACCTATACAAGGCAAGGCTGCCAGGAAATACTAACCCAAACACAGTTAGTGGAGAAACACAAATGAACAATACAGACCGGCGCCTCAAAGTCCAATTCAGGGAACAAAGGTATAGTCCAAAGAATAGCTGCAGTGTCCAATGGAAGATAATCAAATCTTTAGCAGCATGCTCCACAGCAACAAAAATCGTGTGCAATGCAAGGGAGACAAAAGGAAAAATCATAGTGCAACAAGGTATGAACTAGACATATAACACATAGACAAAAACATACATACAACAATGACAGATAGGCTGACAAATATTTACGGAGTATTTAATAGAACACAATAAAATTGTCAAAGTCCCTTGCGGGATGAAACGCGTCAGAGGTTATCTAGTTGCATGATGTTTGTCCATCTACTTCAATAAATAGCCTTTTTTTCGTTAGAGCTGCGTGTTGGTTTTATCTGGCTACCTCAGTGCACCGCTTTTCTTGTATGCTGTTCCGGATACCTCAGCTGGTTGCACGTGGATTGCACACACAGTCGCAGGCACCTATTCCGGTGCCTCATCTCCTCCACAGTGGGACACACTGGACACAGCGTGACAGCAGGTACTTTATAGGCAGAGTTTGTCGAGGGTGTCATAGCATCAGCCAGGCTGTTCCTATTCAGGATGGTCGGCGATTCTTAAGGGCACCCGTTATTACCCCTCCCCCCAACCTGCTTTATTTGTCCGCTGGATTTTCTATTGTGTCATTTCATCAAGTGCCCTACCTGTGTGTCTCTGATTATTAATGGACATATTAACCTCGCTCTAGCCCTTGAGCCCTGGCGGCAGCTTATCCCTGCATTGTTTCTTCTTAAACTTGGCGTACACCCTAAAAAGTATTTTGAAAACATATGCACAGAATTACGTTGCTATGTGTCGACCGAAACAAAATGTATTAGGTGCAGCGCGGATGTTTCATTATCACCAAATGTATAATTTGCGTGCCTGGTTCTTTACACATATCATTTGTATTTCCTCACACTAGTTATAAATAAAAATAAAACGGTATGTGTGTGCCGAGCAGGCGCATTTGAAGTGAAACTTCTTTTTGTGTTGTCACAGAAATTGTATTTGTGATGGTGATGTTTTTAATTAAAAATCAAAACAGAATTTCAGTGCCAAAACGCAAAGAAGTTTCACTTAGAACGTGCGTGCGCGTCACACACCTATTTGTACTTCTATATGTACAGTAACTGTGAATTCCTCATGTCCGTATGCGTGCGTCTGTGTGTGTGTGTGCGTCTGTGTGTCCGTCTGTGTTTGTGCGTGTCTGTGTGTGTGTGTGCGCACGTCTGTGTGTGTGTGCGTATGTGTGTCTCTGTGTGTGTCTCTGTGTTTGTGCGCGT
>WSYH01006668.1:0-36845 GCA_036426205.1 Ascaphus truei
GCACTGGGATGTATCTAGTGGTGAAACAATAATTTGTAAATATGACTCAAATGCATATACAGTATTGAAGGTTAAAACATCTCCCATTTAACTCCAGTTTTTCCTTCGGTGGCTCTACGTTGAGGTTGAACTCTTTTCAGAAGGTAATGGCCTCACCTTACAATGAAGTCAGAGTGAGCCCCTTGCATTATCTGCTTTTCTGATCGGATGTGTTCCTGCTGCCTTGTGTCCACTATGTGTCGTTTTTTCAGAATCTTCATTGCAAACGTTTTTGATTCTTCACTTTTCAACTGGACCTGAGATGAAGAACAGAGGGAAGTAAGCACAATATGCAGTTTGAGGATTGTAAAACATTTATTTAAGATAATTTTGAATGTAGCAGAAACATATCAATGGCCTATATCTCCTAAGATACATAATGTGGTAACTCAGCCACTGTGCAGGGTATTTTCTTCCACATGAAAGGCAGGAAACGTGTGGTTTGCTTAACAGGTTTATTATAAACACGAAAAAAACAAGAGCAAAAAAAAATACCTAACTCCTCTCTGGAGCACTAACACTTTGTTAGAAACTGTCTACAAGCTAGAGAGCTAAGCTCTTTCCCAGCCCAGAGCCCTGTACCTGTGCAGCTGCCTCTCTCCTCCCTCTGCCTCCCTCCCCCCTCCCCCCCAATTGACTAGTCCCCAGGTGAGGAGAAAGGGTGCTATCCTAGGAAGGTCCTGGGTCCTAAATACCTCCCTTCAAGCACTTCACCTTTCGGTAATCACAGTACGTATGGACATGGCTGTGCATTATTTTACGAAAGGTTTAACACTTAAATAATGCAGCGATAACACTCATTTTATTGCACCAATGTGTGGGCTAAATTTATCAGAATCACTTATTATGATGCACATGAGGATACATTTCCCAATGTCATATGAAAGAATGTTAAATTTAACGACTGCATATAAAATATGTGTGTAAATGTGATATTCACTGTGCCAGGCGATATTAAATACCACCCACAAATATTGCCAATTTGTATCCCCTACCCCAGACTGGCGCTAGGCTGATCTTGTCTATGTATAGAAAGGCCACTATAGACATAGGCAAGATAAAACAAGCCAAACTACAATGAATGATAAAAATACATAATATTAAGAATTGCAAGTGGCGAGCTAGTCATGTCAACCCTTGATTTGTTGGCTACTGTGGCTACTTAAGGCTTAATATTTGCACATATAGATATTATGGTTATTTGAACAGTAGGTCACTCCTTTGGTTCCTGGAGACATTCCTTTTCAAAGCATTAGTGGCTCAAGGCATCAAAGGGGGTTAAATAATTTTCTACTATAGGTTTTTGTTAAAAAGCCTATTACATAACCCTTTGGTAGAAAAGTGTGATATCGCAAAGTGCCTTTTCTCACCCCTTCCATCCCACACACACACAATTGTTTACCAGCATGCAAATTACAGTAGTTTCAATATCACAACTCACGTATGAATACGTCATTCTTACTAAATACGGAGGCCTTCAAAACAAAATCCCAATATTTTATCATTCACATTTTCTTACGCAGCAATATCCACCTTTAGTAAAGTTAGATCACTGACAGAACAATGGCCAGATGGGTAAGAATTGAGTCTATTAAAGGTTTTGTATCGATGATAACTTTCTACTTTAATCTTGGCTATTTTCATGGCTAAATCTAGTGGCGTTATTTAATTGATGAAAACCTCAACTAAAACTTTGTATTATATATACATTAAATAAAAATGTCACTGGTCAGCGCCTGCACATGTCTCAGACAGGTCTGCAACCCTGACTTTCCCCATTATCTCACGTGAAGCTGGTACGTGGGTATAACTAGATATTTTAAAAAATATGGTGGTTGAAAAAAGTGACAAAAACCCTTCAGCGTACAGTGTACAGCAATTAAAAATAACACTTGGGTGCATTTTCATATCTCTGACAGGTCTGTAACCCTGCCTTTCTCCATTATTTCTTAGCATACAATGCTTTTACTGCAGCCAGGGATTCTGGGAAATTACATGCAAATGACCACACAGTGCCACCTTTTGCTTCATGTGCATTTTTTTTTTTTTTCCAAAAATTTTTATTAGGCAAATACTTATTTCACAATGTACATGTCATATATGTTAATACAGCCTAATACAAGTTTTCTCCATTTTTTGGTTAAAGAAACCAGAGAGAAAGAGGAAAGCTCATCGCCCTCCTGGCCCTCCTGGGGTTGTGAGGGGGGCGCGAGTATGGAAACAGAGAGTAAGAGTATGAAAAGGGGGGGAAGGGAAGGTGGGGAGGGGGGTGTATATATATATATATATATATATATATATAAAATTAGAAACAGGGCACGCACAAAACAAAATAAAGGTAAAGGGAGGGTGTATACTGTCCAAAAAGATACAGAAAAAGGAAAAGGCCTGTTCCTTTTATCATTACTGTATGCTTTTGTACCAAGCTCTTATCACTAAAATTGTGTGGGGTAATTAATTAAAAAAAAAAATCCCCTCCTAAATCATAATTATAACATATAAACCTGATCCCTGTTGATGTGTGCATTTTTCTCACAAGTTGGCAAATTCCACTAAATTTGCAAATTTTTCTTGTACTGTATGTAACAAAAATGGCATTTTATGAAAAAATAAATTGTCAGCAGCTACATCGCAGGCAATGTACATCGCAAATTCCAACACACAGGCAAATGGGCACGTGTGAACTTTTGTGACGTTTTCTCAAACGCTAAATTAAAGGAAAAGAATCAGACACGTGTATGCAGTCATTTTTAAAACTTTCACATCTCTACTCACTCCTAGTATGTTACTTCTAATGAAGCCAACAATGCCTATTCTCTGAAAAGTATCTTCATTTAAAATGTAAATCTCCAGCGCTTCAGCTAATAAGCAGTGGGGGGTGTATGGGCTAATGCTTATATTTGATTTTTTTTTCCTTCTAAGCCAAAATGTCCAAGCTAAAAGGCATTCCTAAAATGTATGTTGTATGTAAGAAGGTCGTTATGTGACTTCATGCACAACGCCTAGATCGTTGTTTGAAATGAAGTTTGATGCATTGCGTCATGTTAAATACCTGATATTAAACTAAATTATTAGTAAATATAAATGATTAGTGCAATATAATTTATAGTAGCCATACTGTGAAAATATTACATTTTGTTAACCTATACGGAAACATCTGTGCAGCATCAAATACGTTTTTGGTTAATTCCAAGTAACTGAATTCTGCGCTCACAATGCAAACAGACTTTCTAGGGTTTACACTAGGTTCAACTCGGCAGGCGATTTTGATGCACGTTCTACTTTTTTGGTACAAAGATATATTTTTTTTGGTAAATTTATACCATTCACATCTGTGCCCCAACCATATTCCATTTCTGGGCACCAAAATATTTGATTAAAACGAAGTTTGATGCTTAAGGCGCACATTGGCAAAATAAAGGTTAGTACATTAAATATGAGATCACTGTGCGTCAATTCTAGACTGTAAGCTCTTCGGGGCAGAGACTCCTTTTCCTAAATGTTACTTTTATGTCTGAAGCACTTCTTCCCATTATGTGTTATTTGTATTATTTGTTATTTATATGATTATGTTACGTGTATTACTGCTGTGAAGCGCTATGTACATTAACAGCGCTATATAATTAAAGATATACATACATACATTTGTGATGCTTAGGACAGAGGCCCATGAACTAAAAAAATATATGTTTGCACTGGGGAAGCTTTACAAATATTAGAAGCGCAATAAGATTAATATAAACAGCCACGTTGACTTAAAGCTGATGCAGAGTCACTTGGAATGTCCTATAGCGACTACAGTCAAGCTACAAAGATACTCTGCTATCATTTTGAATGGATTTTATCCACATGTAATTTGGGGAGGTGTTACATGGAGGAGTGGCTCAGCAAGTAAACAATGACGATGAGTTTGAATCTGGGGAACCTGGTTCAAATGCCTGCGTGAGTTTGTTGTGACCTTGGGCAGGTCACTTTATCTCCCTGTGTCTCTCAGGCACCCAAACGTAGATTGTAAACTATGTGGACTGTCTGTAAAAATTCCTATGTGCTACATACCACGCACTATACTATCACTGTGAAGTGCTTTGAGTCCCATTAGGAGCAAAGCGCTTTATAAAATAAAGTTATTATTAATTTTAGGAGCCAGATTTTTCTACTCTATTTCTTACTGCTGGGTCACATGTAGTAAACGTGTATTTTTTGCAGATCATCAGTCAGGGAGGTTTATGCCATACCGGAGCTACCAAACATTTTTGACGCTAATGAACAGGGTACAAAATGGCAGACATAGGTTAAAAATATGAGGCTTCCCATTATAAAATGGTCTCTTCCCTGTATTGTGTTATTGATATGCGCCAAATGAAATGGAATAATTCCTCTGTTTTGCTTTATTTATCATATTCTCAGTGATGCAAAACTGGGGCAATACTATTACAAATGTCAACATCTGATTTATCCCAGAAATAAGTCTTATCAGTTTCCATGCATGGGTATAGACCAGGAGTGGCCAACTCCAGTCCACAAGGGCCACCAACAGGTCAGGTTTTAGGATAACTCTGCTTCAGCACAGGTGGCTCAATTAGTGGCTCAATCGAAGACCAAGCCACTGATTGAGCCACCTGTGCTGAAGCAGGGATATCCTAAAACCTGTTGGTGGCCCTTGTGGACTGGAGTTGATCACCCCTGGTATAGATGGTAAAAGTGGGACAAAATAGCCTTACACGTTGGAGTTATGCTCCAAACTCTCAAAACAGGTACATAAATGTATTAAAAACACAAAGTTATGAAAGAAATTTCATTGACAGATCTTTTTTTTTATTTTATATTTATATAAACAGTTTAATGTTTTTTGCTCTTTTTTTTGCCACAGTTTTTCAGATAGGATAGTGATACCTAACCTCATTGTTGCTTATATATTGGTTATTAAAACACATTAATATTAGGCAAAGTCAGACTTGCGTAGCCTCCAGAGTCTTCCAGGCCCAAGCTAGCGTCACTCTGTCTTCGAGGGAAACTAGTGCCAATTGTATCATATGTTATTCACTTAGCATTGTGTAACAGTATTGATGATAACAGAGTTATTGGTTGTTTTTGGAGCGAGTGTGATACATATTACCTTGCGCCTTCCCTAGCCAAAAAAAACTTTGCCGTAGAAAACTTGAGCAAACTACATTACTACACTTTCACTTTCAACTGGTTTAATTAATAATTCACTTTTGCTGAAGTGAAGTGGCATTAACCAAGAAGCAGCAGTTTCTAATGTAGGGGTGGGCAACTCCTCTATTCAAGGGCCACCAACAGGTTAGGTTTTCAGGTTATCCCTGCTTCAGTCTTCGACTCAGCCACCTGTGCTGAAGCAGGGATATCCTAAAAACCTGACCTATTAGTGGCTCTTGAGAATTGGAGTTGCCCACTCCTGCACTAGAAAGAAGACTGAGCCACCAGTGCTAAAGCTGGGATATCCTGAAAACCTGACCTGTTGGTGGCCCTTGAGGACTGGAGTTGCCCAACCCGGTTCTAGTGACTTTCTAAGGCCTCGGCCATGCTCCCTGCTGGCGTGCTGAGGCGCGCTGAGGTGCAGGGAAAGCGGGTGCTTTCCCTGGCCTTGCGGTTGCTTACCGCACGCACAGTCAGCAGCCGTCGGGGGGCGGGCCGGGGGCTGGCGCGTCACTGGCCGTGGGCGGGCCAGTGACGTCACGGAGCTGGTTCGCCCTCATTGGGCGAACCGCTCACGTGACCGGCCTGTCGCGCCGGCAAGCGGGGGAATTTTAAATTCCCCTAAGACCTGCGCTTCCGCAAGCGCGCTGAAGCGCAGGTGAGCCCCTACTAAAGCCGCTCTAATTGCGGCTGTAGGGGCTCAGTGCTGAGCGGGAGCGCACGTCAGCACGCTTCCGCCAGCAAGCAAGCAACATGGCCAAGGCCTAAGCCAGCGGTGCGCAAAGTGGGGGCGTGGGCACTTGCAGAGGTCCCGCGCTCTTCCCTGAGGCATTTAAATTAAATGCCGAGAGATGGCGTGAGGCCTCTGCAACTCACTTACCGGGATTCTGGAGATTTGCTGTGACCGTAAGCATGACACCGCGGCGTCAAATGACGCCGCGGTGTCATGCAGAGTGACGTCACACGCCCGTCTCCATGTCAACGGGGTCATTTGCCGCCGCGAAACAAGTGGAGGGGGGCGCAAGACTGAGGAGGACAGGGGGGCGCAGCTAAAAAAGTTTGCGCTCTCCTGTTCTAAGAAACTAGAGTGCCACAGCATTGGGGGAAAGCCTTGTTTCCCTCTCAAACCTTTACTTCTAATCAGTGAAGTATTTGAGTGAATTGCCTTTTCTTTTCAGTTAAATATTTATTTTGTATCTTTCATGTTAACAGTGTACTGTGATATATAAACAATAATTTGAAGAAAAATAAAACAAACACATCTTGAGTCGTGTAATTCACATTATACCCCCCACACATTGTGATAAAAACTGGAAAGTATTCTTTTTGAGCAAAAAAAAGTTCTCAGAACATTTTTGTTGACAAATAGGAATCTCTTGCAAAGAAGGCGTTTATATACAGTACTTTGGTATAAATACGCTTTAAACCTAAAGTACACAAGGGGGTGTCCTGCACTCCTAATAAATGTAGCAATCAATCTAGAAACCATGAAAAATAAAGATTTGTATGGGTGAAAAAAAATCAAAGAACAAGCCACTGAATAGAGAGCACAGACACAACAAAAACATGTGATATGGACACAAAAAGCATTGTAAATATCTCACATACACAGAATGTTCCTGTAATTGACCTGAATGGTATACGGGTACTGAATTAAGGCGGCGCTTATAGTGCCGGCGACAGCGACGTCGCGTCAAAACAAACGCATTGCCATCGTCGCATGCGCTTATAGTAAGCGCGATGCGACGGAGCGATGGCGCAATGGCTTGGTCGCGATCGCTGGAAGCCATCTCAATTTGATTTTTCCAGCGACCATAGCCTGATGTCGCTGGCGCTATAAGTGTAGCCTAACTCCAAAGATAGAGCAGTTAATAAGGAGGAACAAAAAAAGAGAGAAAAGGGATTAAAATAATAGGGAGAAAACAAAGGAAACAAATATACAGGGGGCAACGTTTCGGGGGAACGTACCCCTTCTTATGGACTGTTCCCCCGCTCAAAGAAAACCGCTTAGGTGTGCTCAGATCCTCCAATGTTCAGAAGTATTATATCAGCTCTCACTGCGGTTTAAATGCTTTAAAATCTCTTCAGTGCGAAGGAGCCTTTGAGGTTTTTATAAGATAAGCATCAACCCGTATCAACTGCTTGTTTGTTCTAGAATTCTTGGCTGAGCAATTGATCATGTCCACTGCAAAATATCCAGAGACACCTGAAAACCATTGTTCCAGTTATCTTAAAACACTGTTTGTTTGGAGATAATGTACTTTAGTAAGCAAATTACCAAAAAATAAAACTGCCAGTAAAAGTGCCAACATCCTACTTTAATCCTATCACTCCAGGGGCCTGTAACTCATTGCACTGCACCCCTTCCTAGGCACATGGTGGGTGCAGGGGGGGGGGACCAGATTCTAAGGCTGTGCCAATAGTGCCGGCGACAGCGACGCGACGTCAAAACAAATGCATTGCCGCCGTCACGTGCGCTTATAGTAAGCGTGGCGCAACGGAGCGACGGCTTGATCGCGATCGCTGGAAGTCATCTCTATTTGATTTTTCCAGCGATCGCAGCCTGACGTTGCGTCGCCGGCCCTATAAGCGCGTCCTTATTGCTAAACTAAGTATGAATCTCTTCTCTGCAGCATTACACTGTAGAATATGTTGTGTTGTCCCTTCCACTCCTCCCCCCCCCCCTTTTTTTAACGTTAACCTGTATCCCAGGACTGTATTTCAATGAATAATTTATTTCCTTTTTTAATAAAAGCAAAATATTGTAACGGCAGATGTGCAAGCACATGTGAGCATGGCGTCCAAGTCTGTATGTGAATATAATGAGCAAGAGCTAGGCTTGTGGTGTAAAATGTCCTTATAGCTGCTCTCAGGTTACAAGATGTAATTCACCAAATGTACATTGTATAGACTATTATATGAAAATCTATTTTATTTTATACTTTTTATTAGAATGAAATCTGTATCTATGATTTACAGGGTTTTTTTTGTTAACCTTTAATTCACAAATGAGTAGAGGGGTATTGTATTACTGCTGTGCTTGTAAGTACAAGCACTGAAGCTGCTATGCTAAATAATAATTTGCTTATTTCGCACATACGGACTTATTCTATATGCCCACAGCTGTACTTAACGCTTTACAACAGAGACAATACAGTACAGGGAATTAGAATACAATAAGTGCAACAAATCACATCAGACAATAGGAAAGTAAATGTCTGCCCCAGAGAGCTTACAATCTATCCTCTAGAGTGGCAAATCAGGCAATATTTAACCAACATTCCCCATCAAGGTTAACAGGAAATTGGGCCAAAAAACGACCGGAAATTGTACAGTTGTGCCATTATCTAAAGGAGAACATATAAAGCATGAACATGTAGTAATGTTGCAGATTTTGGTGTTAAACCCGCACTATGTGATCTTTCATTTAAGTATTTTGAGACATACACAGTAAAACAAAGTGCTCTTACAAATATATAACGTTCAGTATTTATACAAAACTAATTTCAATCATAATGCAATGGCAACAATTTTTGAATTAACCTTGTCCAAAGCAAAAAAAAAAAAAAATCTATGTAACAATGGAATAAATAAGAAATATACAAATTACTACAGAGAGCATAAAAGGCATGTTTTAAGGTGGCATCAAGAAAAGTTGATTATTGGATTTATAGTTCAAAATAACAAGTCACATCTCTATAGAAATAAGAACTTGTTGAGAAAATGACACTTCCAATCCCTTTTAGCTATTTGTTTAACAGCTGTCTTAGATATGTTATATGCACAATTCTACCTTAGGATTTGCATTTATATTTTCTGCATACACCAGTAAACACACTAGAGTAGTGTTTCTTTAACTTTTTTTAGTTAAGAAACCCTATAATTATATTGTGAAATTCTGCAGAACCCCAACCATCAGATGCATTGTAAGGAACCCTAACCCTCACTAATAGCACGTCTGAGATCAGATGCATTGTAAGGAACCCCAACCCTCACTAATAGCGCGTCTGAGATCAGATGCATTATATGGAACCTCAACCTTCTCTAATAGCGCATCTGAGAACAGATGCATTGTATGGAACCTCAACCTTCTCTAATAGCGCATCTGAGATCAGATGCATTGTAAGGAACCCCAACCCTCTCTAATAGCGCGTCTGAGATCAGATGCATTGTATGGAACCTCAACCTTCTCTAATAGCGCATCTGAGATTAGATGCATTGTATGGAACCCCAACCTTCTCTAATAGCGCATCTGAGATCAGATGTATTGTAAGGAACCCTAACCCTCACTAATAGCGCGTCTGAGATCAGATGTATTGTAAGGAACCCCAACCCTCTCTAATAGCGCATCTGAGATTAGATGTATTGTAAGGAACCTCAACCCTCTCTAATAGCGCGTCTCTGAGCAGATGCATTGTAGGGATCCCCAACCCTCTCTGATAGCGCGTCTGAGATCAGATGCATTGTAAGGAACCCCAACCCTCTCTAATAGCGCGTCTGAGATCAGAGGTATTGCATGGAAACCCCAACCCTCTCTAATAGCGCTTCTGAGATCAGATGCATTGTAAGGGACCCCAACTTTCTCTAATAGCACGTCTGAGATTAGATGCCTTTTAAGGAACCCCAACCCTCTCTGAAATCAGATACCTTGTAAATCCTACTGTATTTGTTACAATTATCAAATTACCTGAAAATTTCAGGGAACCCTTTAGGGATGCCTGGGGAACCCAAGGGTTCCTAGGAACCCATGTTGAAAAACACTGTACCGGAGGGATGTTTAGTATTACTAAATTGATGTCAACTGGGGTCACATAGCACAACTAATGAGAATCCAAGTAGGGCTCAAACGTCATGGCATTTTGCGTCTAAATTCAAAGCATTGGGGACAGATTTATTCTTGCAGCTTGGCACATGCATGGGTTGAGGCAGATAATTACAGTTTTTTATACGTCAGGAATCTCACTACTCAGAGCCTAAAGTCGCAGAGCAAGAGAAGCTCGTTTTAATAATAGACAACATTGCAGGCATGATGCCATGTGGCATATGTAGCCACAAATCACTGTGAACAAGTTTGTTCTGCAAAACAGTTTGAGCTGTGGGTGTTTACAGCTCAATGTATTCTTTGATTATTGTTCCTACTGCCAACCATTGAAGTGATTTGTTCATTTTTTTTAAATCATAGCATCATTGCTTATTTTGTCTATTCTTACAATTTTATGTCTTCATTTGAACTTCAGCTCTTAAGCAGCACTTCCATGTTTTCAATTTGTTTCACAACTAATTACATCTGGTACATTGTTCTCATTTCCAAAATAGTCACACAACCTGCATTCAAAGGATGTATCATAGAGCTGTGAACTATCTCTCGCTCAGATAACATCCACTAATAGTTCAGGGAACTTACTTTAAGAAAATGAATTGCATGTGAGTAAGTCTGATAAAATGTAAGGATCTGTAATTTTTAAGGAAAATGCCAGTACATCGTAGCATTAAGGTCCTTTGGGGTTATGCGTTACGGATATCGTTACGTTAAATTTACATTAACGGAATGTTAACAAATTAGCGACCTTCTGAGGATCGAGCCCCTAGTTCTGTAGAATGTTAGCACTCTACAGCCTGTCTAACAATAGGACAGCTATTTAATGCCACTCCTAGCAGGGGAAATAGGACATAGTCCTGCATTATCTCATTTTTGGTGGGTCTTATACGAGAAACCTTTTCAGTTCAACACATTTACATTTAGTATAAAGAGTACAATTCCTCGAAAAGGAGTGAGAAAAATAGAAAATTATAGCATCCTAAATAATGCAGTACACTGTGTTAGAAATAATTTAATAGAGCAATCCCTGCTTTTCTGTTTTAGAGTGGCCATGGGGTGGATCTTCAGAGCTATGGTCATTTTGACCTAATTCCGATAGGGAACATCACTTTGTTTTTCTTCTTGTTAACGGGAATCATCAAAGCTAATGAGATGCAAAAATAACGTCCGTTCTTCAAAGTCGTAACTCTATTAACTGTGATTTTCATGTCTCAAAGACTCGTTCTCCAATACACTGCACATGTACATTGGTCAAACGTTAAGGTGCGTTATTAAGGCAGCGCTATTAATGGAGATTTTCATGTGTTACCAAAGCTATTGCAAATCTGTTATAATATTGAGACATTTATCATTTTTACAGTTGTTAACTTTTTCACTTAATGATATAATGACTGTATAAAGCATGGGTGTACAATAATGTATATCCATACATACCTCAACAATATAAATTCATATATAATTTTTATTAATAGGAAAGTAAATGGTATAGACAGCACACCTACAATTATGTAAGATTAGAAACGAATGCCTGAGAAAAGGTGCAACGGGAACATAAAGGGATCCTTAATCCCTCAAATGTAATAGTAAAATAAGAAAGGGAGTTCCCAGCACTCAGATGGCAAAAAAATGTCAGGTAGACCAAATAGAGTCAAAGAAAAGTGTTTACTGGAAGAACAGATCAAAATGTGTCAAAGTGAGGGGATAAAGCACAAGACACAAAGAGCTGGAAGTGACAATGCGGATTTGCACAGAGAAATAAACAGTATAAGAATCAATCAACTCATACACTTATCCACAATGAGTAGATGTGGAGTAAACAACAAAAAGAGGGGGAGACAAAAAAAGGGGGGGGCTCAAAATTCACACGATAAAACAAGGGGGACAAATGTTCACAAAGTGCAGAAAATGTGCACAAAAAAGTGCGAGGGGCGTAAAGAAAAGGGGAAATAAAAGTGCAGGAGATGAACCCCGACTTCTAGCCCATTCCCACAAGACAAGTGCCAGTGGTACTTCCCTGTAGCAAAAGGTGACAATGTGTGCTCATTTGCATGTAATTTCACAGAATCCGTTGCTGCAGTGGAAGTGTTGTGTGCTGGGTGATAATGGTGAAAGGCGGGGTTGCAGACCTGTCTAAGACATGCAAATGAGCATACAGTAATATATATATGTATATATTTGTATGACACGTGTAACTTTTTGTAATGAAAGTGTTAAGTGCTATACTCATTACATTGCCATCAGGCTATTCCAAAAAATAACTCAATGATAATCAGGGTTTGGATGTGAGTAAGGGCAGCTTCTGGAAGGTGCTAAATATCATAGTGTTATTCTCATCGGCTAACATTAACAGAGGTCTAAGAATCTCCATTGTTAGGTAAACTGCTCATTACATATGATTTGCATATGAATAAGTCTATGGCCCGTTCAGATGTATCGTTCCCTTATTGGTAAGTAGAATGCCAGGACATTGTAGCGCTAAGCACCTTTGGGGATATGCGTTATGACTATCAATATGTTAAAAATGGATAACATCATGTTAATGTAACGACGTTCTAAGGATATACCCCTATGTTTGTTCATGTATTATTTTTACAAATCTTGTCATGCTTTCTTTATTTCTGTGCTGTAGCATGTAGACATTAGATCACTTTTGAAGTGGCTCCTATGTCCTGCCGTAGAAATGTACTTAAATACATGTTTTGACAATTGTAGTGGGAAAGTGAAATAGGAAAAAACATTACAGTGTGTTTGCTCTGATTTCCAATGGTTTCCTGTCTGCAAAATATAAGTTGATATTTAAAAATGGCAACATCAAAAATAAAGCTATTATAGTTAGACATCAAGAAATAAAAGTTTGTTAAAGCAGCAATACTACATTCCCCGTTTTCTTTTTCTTTTTTTCCCCCTCTTATTTTTATATGTAAAGCATGTGATAGTGTATAATTCTATATTATTGCCTAAGCTGGCAATCGTTTGGTTCTCGTCTTATAATTCTGTAAAAATCCTGATTGTTTAACTAATATAATGCCCGCCTTCTAACTGTGTGCTGCAGTCAGTGATATGCTGCAGCT
The DNA here is from genome assembly GCA_036426205.1 of Ascaphus truei. Lineage (NCBI taxonomy): Eukaryota > Metazoa > Chordata > Amphibia > Anura > Ascaphidae > Ascaphus > Ascaphus truei. The sequence continues at coordinate 13,087 of WSYH01006668.1, forward strand.
GATAAGCAACATATTACTAAGTGTAACACATTATTGTTACAGCTTCCAGAGTAATAGACAGTCTGTTTGAAGCACAGCAACAGAACAGTTTGTGATACTTTATTGCCAAAGGGCAGAGCTAAAAAAAGGTGCGTGTCAGAGTCGGTTTAAAAAGATTAAGGAGATATTACTTTCAAAATGGTTGCTGTAGCAACCAAAGGATTATCAGCACATTAAAAATAGCATTAGGAGTTACAAATAAAATGCACAGTATTATCTAATACCACAGAACTGATTTATTTAGAAAAAACTTATATAATTTTTCCCGTTTTGCTGCTTTAATGGGGTGAAGTCAATAAAAAAAGTATTTTCTCAAAGATTAAGTTCATTGGATGTGCCATTAAGAAATAAAAGTAGCAGTTTAAAATACTTTTATTTTTTTCTTCCAAATGAATTATGTTTTCAAACCTAAATAGATACAGTACAGACACTTCAGCCGATAAGAAGCTGGGAATCAGTCTTTACTATACTGTACATTGTACTTTTATCAGAAAATCAGAATCTAAACTAGAGTTTAGCCACAAGTATATTAGTTTGTGTTTCTTGGTTACCAGTTTGCCATTGCTTAAATATATATATATATATATATATCCATATGGAGAAAAATATCTTCTTGATCTATACTAACAGTGCAGACATCTTACTACATGGCTTGAAATATGCTATTATGTAATTATAAGTGCACTCAATATCCCCCCGGGAGTATAAACTCAGGGTAAAAATTAATAAACAAAACAACATAAAATAATATTTTAACAAAATAATAATAATAATAAAAATAATAAACGGGAAAAATCTCTACTTCCCTTAAAAAAGAATCCCCTTTCCAATTAAACTATATTAATGAATAAAAATAAAGGGGGGAAAGAGAAGGGAAAACCCCTATCCACAGATAAATAGATATAAGAAATGAGGAGGACACCAGTTTTTAGAAAAATGCAAAAAATTATTGAATTTACATTAAATGAAGTATCAGTAACATAAGCAATAACAAATATATACCCCTGACAAATATATGCATTAAAAAAACTTATATAGCAAAGTCCTCAGTTGAGAGATGTGGAGCACAACATGCGAGGATGGAAAAATAGGGGTTCAGCACATCCAAAAATAATATTAAAACAATTTATTTAAGGGTAGACAATGCAGACATCCAAAAACACGGTGGGTATAGAAGCGAACTCTGACGCGTTTCGGGCGCAAATGCCCTTTGTCAAAGAGTACTTGACAAAGGGCATTTGCACCCGAAACGCGTTAGAGTTTCTGCTGTGCTCCACATCTCTCAACGGAGGACTTTTCTATTGATACTCTATACTGGATGCACGCCTTGGAGCCAAAACAACTCTTCAATCAGTGAGTACTTCTACCTTATGGAGTTTTTCCTGTGCTATATACACGATCATTACCATTAATACTCTAAGTAGTTTCTCCCATAAGTATGGTGGTTAAAGGGTTAGATCAGCTTCACAGGCTTTACCTTTCCCAATTATACCATAAATCCCACTGGGAGACTAATGCACTGATATGTGCCAACTACTATTATCTGAGTAACATTTTGGTATATAGTGTTGATCAAGGTTACACAAGGAATTTAATATATACTCCATTTATCGTATTATGCGGTTTGGCTCACTACGGGAGATCAAGATACAGATATGATCTATGATACCTTGTGCAATGTTCTGTCACACTGATAATGGGACATTATTGTCCAAATCTCTCTCTAAAAACACATATAGGCTGACACACCAGCTCAGAGAGACTCAACATTTTTATATCTACCCTTTGCCAAGACGAGTCTAATTTACTGTGACTAACAATATATCTTATATAGCTGCCTCATGTCTCTAATTTGCAGACGTTTGGCCATCACCGAAAGTGACATCCAACGAACTCACGTCCATTTTTATTAATGTACAATTAAAATAAATGAAGGATGTCCTTTTATTTTATTTGAACATTAATCAAAATTATATATTAATATTGTTGAGGTATGTATGGATATACATTATTGTACACCCATACTTTATACAGTCACTATTACATTATAAACCATATAATTAAGTGAAAGTTAATAAGTGTAAAAACGATACATTTCTCAAAATTATATCAAGATTTAGCTTTAAAACACATGAACATTTCCGTTAATAGCGCTGCCTTAAAAATGTGCCTTACATTGGACCAACGCGCCTGTGCAGTGTATTGGAGAACGTGTCTCTGAGTCATGAGAATCCCAGTTAATAGCGTTACTACTTTGACGAACAGACTTTATTTTTGCATCTCATTATCGCTGTGGATATCCATTAATAAGAAGAAAAATATCGTCCGTTCCCTATTTCGTGAACGTCGCGTTATTAGGTAAAAATTAACGCCCTTCTGAGAATCTACCCCATAGTATCCAATTCGTATATTCACCGTAGCTCTCTTAAAAAGTGTGGTACGATTACCACCCCATTTAGGTTTAAAAACTTGTTCTATTGCCTGAAATCCAAGTTGATTTACTGTCTGTCCATATTCTTGGAAATATCTAGATACTGAAGATAGCTTTCACCTATTTCATAATTAAACATTTGTGTTCACTGATCCTCCTGGCTAAAACGCTTGTAGTCTCCCCTACATAGAGTCCCATAAGGACATATATATATATCACATTATCTGATTGGCAATAATGAAATTGATTCATTTGATTCCCACTACAGTATGTGGATGTGAACAATTCTTGACCTTTATGGTCGCAATGTATACAATGGCCACAAGGGAACATCCCTATAGGTTTCCATTACCAAGATTAATCCTGTGTTGGTAAAGGCAAATCTGTACAGTATTGATACTTATACTATACACTTTATATTCCTCACTTGTGTAGCAGAGAAAAGGATTACTGCTGCACACCATGTAATAAAGACTGATACATATTTACCGGTGCACTTGTGTTTTGCAAGAAGTCCTGCTGAAAATCGAAGTCATGTAGAAATGAAAGAATGACACTCGCCACTTGAAAAAGACCGCTTTGTTTGAAATGTCGCTAAGTTTTTGGCTCATTAAATAGCATTTAAAAACTCTGCAGTGCCTTGTGTCATTCTTTCATTTCGCTCTTGTGTAGGACATCAATGGTGGAACACTAAAATGTCCTGCAATACTGATGTCACTTTGAAGCACATGTTTGTTCATGATGTATCATATTCTATTTTATTCTATTGGATATGTAAATACAAATGGAATTCTGCACTTCCCTTGTGGAAAGGATTTGGGCTGTGGTAAAGTAGATCTCTCCTTAGAAAGAGCTTTACTGATGCAGCCACAAGTATTAGAACAGTTACCGGAGAAATTCCTGGGAGATTCTGGGGCAGTCTCACAGTAAATGCCTCAACATTGCCTGAACATTTCTGTAAAATTCTTAATGGCCCATCGGATGAACACAGCAGGGGGTCCCTGCAGTCCCGTTCAGTTTGCAGGGACCCCCTGCTGTGTTAATCCTCTGGGCCATTAAGAATCTCATAGAAATGTTGCAGCAATGTTGAGGCATTTACTGTGAGACAGCCCCAGAATCTACCCAGGCAGAGTTCTAATACTCGTTGCTGCATCTGTATAATGAAGTGTTTTTCAATGTATCTTGTTGATAACCTCTTTGTTTAAATGTATATAACATATCCTCCATTCTTTCTTCAACCATCTCAATATCACTCACAATTGTGGAGACCTGCAAAAAATGACTATGTGGCAGAGAGTCTAAGATTATTTGGGTTAAAACTTTGATGCTTGTAATAATGAATTCCTATCAGTAGTCTTAGTATAAATATCTATACGTACTGTATCTCAAGACCAATTTTGCACAAATTGACATCCACAAAATGTATAGTCTCCATATGTACATATAATAAAAATGTCATTGTGCCATAACATGAATTCAAATATTTTGTAGGCATACAGTAAATGTATCCAATTCATCATGTACCAAAGCCATGTAATAACATGGCCTCGGTGCATCCGATGTGTGTAGACGTGTGTGTTCAACAAACCCAGAACAATATTTGCTTACAGATGGGCCATATTTGACCCATCGCTATGCCCTGTATTTGTAAAAAGTACTTTTTCGGCAAAGTCAAGGTCCATATCTCTATCAAAAACGGTTTAAGTTTAAGCTTGTTGCACAGCTATAATTCCTTCCGCATGTGGTGTTGATATATGTAAGTTACTGATATCTAACGTACACAGCAGACCGTCTTCCTCCTGGACATTCAGCTGTCGTAGTTCTGATGTATCTTACAAGTACAGTATGGCTTCATTCTCATTACTGTCGGTTGCAGGAAAGCATCTACGAAATGTGTCTCATGGATTGTACCCTAGATATACATTTTTCTCTCTGGTGTTCTCACTGCGCCCCTCCTGCTTTTCTTCTTCCTCGCTTGTTTCTTCTTAAAAAAAGGTGTTGTAAATGTAGAATTTCCTTCACCTGATGATGATTCTAAATCCGTACATGAGCTAGACTCAACCACACTGGGGACTTCTGTATTACTAAAAAAAGTCCTATGTTTCTCCTTCCATTTATGCACCTGATTATATAAATAATCTAAGGTGTCATATTTAAATTACAGATGGTAATGAGATCGAAGTCATACTTGAAAGATACATCAGATTTTCTTTTAAAACTGCAAATGAATGAGGGAGACCTGCGGCGCACATTAGATGTAAGTAGATTACTTACATCAACACCACATGAGGAAGGAATTATAGCAGTAGAACAAGTTGTACAATAGAAATAAAACTGCAGAACTTAAACAGTTTTTGATGTATATTGACCTTGATTTTGAGGAAAAATTACTTTAGGTTTGTTCAAAATTATTTCTGCAGAGACTGGGCCTAGCGATGGAGTAAAATATGGCCCCTTCGTATTGAAATATTTGTATGGCTTTGTTTGAGCGCACACGTCTACCCAGATCGGATATTATGAGACCATGTTTTTACACGTCCGTATATACCACAGATATCTCCTCTGGTGAGAGAGAACATGATGAATTGGGTACATTTATAAGCTATTTGAATTCATGTTATGTGACAATTACATTTCCCTCGAATGCAAATATGGAGACTATACATTTTTTAACTTGTGTAAAATTGGTAATGAGATCCGTATAAATATTTATACTAAAGCTACTTATAGGAATTCCTTATTACAAGCATCAAGTTTTAACCCAAATAATCTTAGAGACTTCTAGCTATAGGAAGCTACAATGTCATCAGGTGGGTGTGTGGTGATGTGGCTTACTGTGGGATGACCACGTACGCCATCTTTTGACATCCAGAAAGGAACAGAGGCAACTAAACTAATAGATATCTCAGAAACCGGGCTACCCCGCAACTAAAAACAGCACTGTTGAGCACCACCGGAGGACACATTTGGAGGACACATTTAGTTAAAAAGCAATATGTAAAATAGGCAGGATTTATGCTTTTAGCTTCTTGAGGATTTGTTTAGACTGTATGTAGATTAGACTTTTTTTTTCCTTGGATATGTGCAAATGTAACAAACTTGTTAGTTATTAGGCACATAGTTTTATATTCTTATACGGTTTTTTGAGCGCAGTGAAAAGGATTTCTTGAAGTGAGTTTCAGGGTACATCTAAATGTGTTAAGGGTGGGGGAGAATCTGAGCAGGGTATTCCAGGAATGACGTATATCCCAGCAATAATCTTGGAGGTTGGACTTTGGCCTGGTAATGAGGAAGGGGGAGAGAAGGTCATGGGCATGATGGAAAGTTTGTGTGCAAGGTTATTTTAATATTACGCCTGCAAGGAATTGAGGGCATACAAATTAATAAAACACAGTTAAAACACACAAAAAATTTGGCACTTACAGGGTTATCTGGGATCTCCTAACTCAGTAGGGGCTGGGCGTGACATAAGCCCGTTTACCCAGTCGTTTCCCGCAAATCTAGCCTTGTCCACGTCTACAAAGTCCTCCGATCACCACAACATACATCCGACTGCGTGGAACTGTGGAGCGGCCTGGAATTTGTACATTTACCCCTGCCATTCGAGTACAAGAAGAAACTGAGTTCGGACAATCACAGCGCAGCAGGAAGGACAAAGGGGCTAATCACAGGACAGGAGGATCGGGACGTCAGCTCGAGTGGGAGATATAGCTTGGCCAATCAAACAAGTGCCTACAGCGGCCATTGCCAGATTAGAGGATCCGAGTTCTGCGAGGGCGTATGAGATGGCACCGATTTGGCGCTCACGAAAATGGCTCTGCTTTTGTTCCTTGTGAAAAAGCAGCAAGGGTCCTTTGGTCACAACCTTCCCTGGACTCTGCCCTTTTGTCCTGAACCTCCCAAGTCCTGCAAAACTGGAGGCCTAAGTGTCCTTTCTTGGACGTTCCCCCCCACCCCAGGGAAATTACTGTCCAGCAGGGGCGCATGGCTCTCCGGGAGAAAATGAGTCTCTGAGCTGGCCCCCTATGTCCAGCAAGATGGTACTGCAGCCCCACATGTGTAAAATCACTACATACACGGCACCACTACTTTCAAATACAATAAAGTTTTACAATTTTACATGGGTTTGGGAAAACACATTTACATTCAATCCCACTGCCTTACAATAACCAGGTGCGGATATCCCATACAACTGACTAAGCTATAGCCTAGTGCAACAATTTTTTGCGGAGACAATGTGTGTGTGTGTCTGAATTTTACCTTTTCTGGAGCGAGCCCACCTCATGTAGCGTTGCGTCATCATGGTGACCCGACCTCAAATGACGTCCCGATATCACATGACGTTGTGTTACCATGACAAAACAGTGTCAAATGCCGCGTAATGTTGCTACGCAGCGGGGGAGGGCCGCCACTGAGTGTACAGGCGGCAAAAAGCTAAGTCCGCCACTGACAATAACCCTTGGGTCACGGGCAGTGACCCTGATGAAATTGACAGCATGACCGGGCTTTACCTTTCTTTTAACTGTCCTGCTGTCCTTTTTGTCACAATAGGAAACTGAGAGTTGTTATTTGATTTATACTGTGAACCACTTGGCCAATATGATCTTAGCCTCATTCATTTTAACGGAGCGGAACTGCTCTTCAGGACTGGGAAGGACATTTAAAGCATATTGAACAGTATGTGTTCTGTGCTGTACATCTTGGCTAGTAATAAGGGGATTTTATTATTAGGTTTTATTGCACATTATGACATCTGTTTTTTTTGGTCTACATTAAATATCAATGCATATATGTACATGTAGTTTCAAGATATTCAAATCAGAAGATACACTTGAGAGTTCCAAAGCTTATATTCATTCTAACTTACATAGTGAATACACATTTGGTGTCAGACTGAGCAAGATACTAGAATGACTCATGTACAAGGTATATCTATGAAAATAGATATTGGGTTAGGAGAGAGGGACTATAAAAAAAAGTAGATGCAGTTTATTAGGTGAATCCAAATTCGCAGAAACAGGAGATAGCCAGAAGTGGCAAATCACTATCGTTTCTTCTATCATCTTCTTTCATGTTGCATATATAATTGATTTTGTACTGATTCAGCATGTCTTACGGATGCTGAGAGCACATGCATTGTTTTTTTGTTGTTTATTGACAAGGCAGAATTGTACCATTCACCAACATATACTTTGTATACCCTGACTGATGTGGTGTATCCTGGCGGAGTAGGGCCTCTGATACAGCAGCATCTAACTATTGATTTCCCTGTTTGCTTCATGTTAAGAAATATCTCTGCTTTGAGAACACGGTAAATCTTTGGCCCATGTACTTTCATGGGCAGTATTGTTTTTTAAATTAAGTGTGTACTGAAAACTCTGGAGATGTGCTTATATGTCCAGGATATTAAACCAGCAATCCCCACCAAAATATGCATAAACGTAGGGTCGTCATCATGAAACAAATATTGCTATTTATCTAGTTTTCCAGCTTCCCACGCAGCTGTTTAACCCTTTTTACTGCTAGAGTAGCCGGCATTGCAGCTCTCTGTCAGTGAAATGGTTAAAATATCAATGGCACCACTTGTGGGATTGGTACAGTATATCAACAATGGGGAAAAAAAACACAAAGATGTTTTGAACAGGATTCAAAACAGTGGTACTAGTAGTTTAAAATAAAACAAACATTTATATTGTTATATTTAGCAGCTCTTTAAAATCTATGTGCCAGTAGCTATTCTGTATGCAGGAAAAAACTGGCATCTTAATTGTACGGTAAGTGATGGCACAGTTTAAAGTTACTGATCCTCTTGATCAAGATACTATACCACACTGAAGATTGATGAGTTTTTGAGGAAGTTATCGGGGGCCTTTACTTTTGAAATGTTTAAAAGTCCTATACAAAATTTACTGTGAAGTCTTTTTCTTCATATAGATGTGTAGGAATGAGATTGGAGGGGCAGGTGATGAGTAGACTGTGCAGGTTCATGTCGTGTTTATATTGTAGAGGTCTGACGTGTGGTGCTGTGCATTGGGCTGTAGGCATGTTGCCTATCACTAAAACTGTTAAATCATAAAAGGAAATAAGTGTTCAAATCTGTTTTTAGACCCCAGGTTCAGGGTACAAGATGTGCATGCGGACATCATCACATTGTGCTTAGATGATCTAATTACTGGTTTTACCCCCTCCCCTGTCTGTAGATAATTTGGACAACGATTCATAGCTAAGACATGCTGGTTGTTTGTTTTTAAAACTTCTGCCTCCTTTGTAGTTCTGTTGTTTCAACAGAAACGATAGGAGCTCTTTCAGTTCTCTGTTTCTTGTCCCGATCCACAAGACACCCTGAAAAACTGAAACCCTTTGTAGCATTACAAATAAACACATCTTAGGTTAACTGGACACAGGCAAATATCTCATTCCTTTTTCATTTTACCTTCTTTTGTAGTTAATCTTCTGGATTCGAAATCAATTCAGGGGGAGCTGGGCTGGATCTCCTACCCATCACATGGGGTGAGTTTACTAGACTGTGAAATGGAAAAGTGCTGTTTCTGAACAATATGCTATTTAACCACTGTTTCCTCTTCATGGTACACTGCAGAATTGCTAAGTCTCTCCTGGATGCCGAAACAAAAATGTTGTTCTGAACACAGGAAGATGTTGTGTAATTTATAACTAAAATACCTTCTAGGAGAGATTGTATTGTCATCTGTGAAACGTACACAGTGGTAAATAATTACATGTTATACAGATCTCATCAAATCAATATTGTTTATAGAACTTTGTTCTCCCTTTATTTTTATTTTTTTAATAAGTCGCTATTATTCGGTGTAATAAGTTACCAACTTTATATTATTTTACCTTCATTGTTCTACCACTTCAGATGTAAAGACAAATTCAATGGAGTGTAGTCATTTAATAAAATACCAATGTAGGGTTTTGAAATCTGTGATGAAACTGGCTATCCCCCACACCTAAAACAGTATAGCATGTGACGAAGTTCATCTCAGATTAAGATGCCTTATTGAATCCTTTGCACTAAATATGCTTTGTGAAGTGTCACAGGACAAATGGCCCATTTGAAACTGAAAAAATGCTGGTTTGCTAGAAGCTATGTAATTCCAAATTGCATGCACTGTATATCCATAATACACTGATTTGACATTTTACTTATTCCACCAAATAATTTACCGTTAAATTGATATTTATCTTAATGAGCACTGGTAATAATGTATCTAAGTAAAACATTTGGATACTTGGTTTCTTTAATAAATCAGGTGCTTTTAGTTTTTGCCGCAGGTTTGTGTCACTGTGTGGGGCACTGTATATTTGCACTAGCTAGATAAAATTATATTAGAATACAGGGTTCAATTCCACAAACATGAATGTATGACTCTAGTTATTTTAGACACATATGTGTCGCCATTACAGGGCTGAAATAAATTGTTTATGCTCATGTTTTGGAGTACAGTATGCAGGAGTTATATTGGGCGCATGTCTGGAAAGTCTTCTGCAACTTGCGAGGTTTTCTACCATGTCAGAATCACACAAGGTCCCTCAAAGCGACAGTTCAAAAGGGCAGACCCATTATTTGCTTTAATAGAATAATGTTGACCCATAACTTCCGTGGCAGGATTTCTGTAGCTTACAATTGGAGTAGAGATGTACAAATTTACCAAACTGTGTGTTTCATTTTTTTAATATTTTTTTAATATTTTTAAAATAGTTTTAAAAGTTGAACTTTTGGGCCGAAATGAGGGAATCATATACTATTAGTAGAGGGTCTATCACTTATATACCTCCAAATAGAGTCACGTGGCACTGTATTCCACAAAAATGTGGGGCGAAACTGTTGGATTTAGAAAACAAAATTGTAGCCAAAAGTGGGCAGATTTCACCTGCTTTGCGAACTCAGGGGAACCGTTTGCATATTTCTATACTGGAGAAGTTCAACCAGATGAAATATGAGGCATCTTTGTTCTTTTATTAAAATTGGCCTGCAATTTCACACCACCAAATCCGAATCTGCTCATTACTGAAAGCCTCGGGACAGCTGGGATTTTGTGTTCCTCAGCCTTAACCACATACTTGGCAATTAACCTAAAATTGTCAGATACAGCACTGTATGTGGCACTGCTCCTTTAGCGTATGCCAGCCGTCTTCTATGCTAAGCTATGTACCCCCTTCACTGCTCTTCACTGTTCAGAAGCCCTTGGAGTTTGTGATTTGACTGCATTATCTATTTTACATGCAGCGGTAAAGACATAAAAACAATATAAACTATCATTTTAAACAGACATAATACAGTAGATACACATTACTTTTCATCTTAACCCAATTTGTTGTCTGCATTGTAGGTCAGCGAGTCAGCAAGGGGGGCTAAATCAATGTGTTTGTGAAGGATGACATCTTTCCTTTCTCATTAAATGTATCCGAACACAGCCAACGTAATTCTATCTGTTCTCCCAACATGAGTGCTTTATATCACAGGTACTTAATATATCTGTCATCATTGTGTCTGTTTCTCCCGGGCACACCTCATTGCTGACAGCACGCCAAGCCTTCTAAAATAGCATTGTCTCTTGTACGAATCGTTTTCTCGGCAAAAAGTGCAGACCAGACTTTGATTTCTAGACAGCAATAAGATGCCTTAGGAGTCGTTAAAGGAAGATGAAAGACAATGAGAAGCTTCCAGGTGCAATTAAAATGTTACATGCACATATAAATATTTCTACATTCGAACATTCAATAAAATAGTTAAAAGGTAGTGTGACTTTAGTTGTCTCACATTTTCAGAATGCAGCATTTCATGTTCACAGCATCATTCTGTGGGCTGGAAACAGATTGTTTATTTTACATAGTGTTGCTGGAAAGCCCTGTATATGGCAGAGATAATTCCTTCCCCAAGAAATGTATAAGGTTTTACTAGAATAATGGGGAAATTATAGGAACTTCCCAAGGTTGCATGAACGTGGAACTGTTTTTACACAGCCTCCCAACTGAGGGTACAGTGCCTTAACCACAAAGGTACTCCGATTGCAAATGTTTCAATAAGCATAACATTCGGTAATTGTGAAGGTGAATGCTAAAATATTCTCTTTTACAATTTCAGGGTATGACAACAAGTTTCTTTTAACTAAAGCTCCAGCTTTTTCTGCACTTCAAAGCCTAAAATATGTTCTTTTGGCAACTGTTTGTTCTTATGCTCCATTGATCTTATGTTAACGATGCCACTTTACCCGCAGATATCAGAAGCATAATGAGCTAAAATACGCTGGCAGTCATATAGGAAAAATTACTTTCAACTTTGCACATTTTTAACTTCTGCGGTTCCATGGGCAGCAACACAATGCAGAGCTCTGAATATCCTCTTCGAGTGGTACTTACTAAAGAGCCAACTTGTGGTGTAAGCAGTAAGCGAAAGGTAGATTGGCACACAATTAAATCGTCCCATTTTAGACCTCTTTAGCACTGAAGGGATTAATACTATTACATTTGATTGCACACGTCATGCCTGCCTGCTTATTTTGCAATTTGAAGCGGCAATCCCTCCCAGAAACATACATGCTTAAGGGGCTTATTCTATATCCGCGGAAGCAGCCGATCTGGACGTTTTCAGACGAAAGACCCCATTGATTTCAATGCCAGTATTGTCCACTGAGAATGACCCGCTCTCTTCCCCCCCCCCCCTGTTTTTTTTAAGTGTTCCAAATAATTGTTTTCTTAATATGTAGTGTCTGAGGTTACTATGGTAACGTCTGACTGCACTGGGCTCTGTGGAGACAGCCATTTTGACCTCCCAGGCACTTCATATTTCTACTGCTCATATCTCCTAACGAATCATCAGATAAAAAATAAATAAACATTCCTTATAAGGGTAATGGAGTATATTTTAAGGTGAATACGGATGATTTGGTGACCAGTAATAAAATACTGTACATACATTAGTAGCAGTTTCCGTTGCTGTGCTTGTATCACCGAATGCTTCTTGGCTCCTTCATTCACACTGTTGCACAAAGGATTGGTGTTGTTAGATAATTTATTTTACCTGTGGCTACATACAGGCCTCCAATGTATATTGCTGCAGTGATAGCTATAACCTTCACCCTTCATGGAAGAACCATAGGTCCCTGTTCAACCAAAAAAGTTTGCGTAAACCCCACTTCACACGATATAGATTATCTCAAATAGCCCTATTGCAATGCTCTATTATCCTATGATCAACATGTAGGACAGGAGTAGCCAACTCCAGTCCTCAAATGCCACCAACAGGACAGGTTTTAATGATATCCCTGATTCAGCGCTGGTGGCTCAATTAGTGACTGAGCCACCTGTTGTTCACTGAGCCACTGATTGAGCCACCTGTGCTGAAGCAGGAATATCGTTAAAACCTTAACTGCAGTTGGCTACCCCTGGTATAGCAGAAGAGAAGGTTAACCCCTTCATGGCTATAAAGCTTTCAAAACAGCAGTATGTGTCCTATAAGACGAATCATGAGCCTGATGAAGGAGTATAGCTCGCCAAAGCATATCTTCATCTCATCATTTTTGAGAGCCTGTATACACTGGTGCAGTTTTGGCCACCTTCACATGATCTACTTTGGGAGCCATTTAAAGCCTAAGTAATAGATTATCTGAGCACTCCTCGGTGCTGACTTATAGAACTGACATAACAAGAACACCACTAACACCAAGGACATAACTATCATTGTTTGTGAGGGCAACAAGTCATCATTATTGAAAACTAGCCACAGCAAACACTATTCTATCCTGCTTTCTACAGTTCCCTCCATCTATTAGTCGAGACATATAGATTTTTTTTCCATTTTCTCTTGGCATCCCTGGCTTGGATTCTCTGCTTTTATAGGTATCTACAGTACGTCTTTCTCCGAGTCTCCAAATATAACCAAATTTGTTAACATGGCTACATAGATTTATTTATACAGTATTAGTTGCAAATACTTTAGAAATATTTGGGGATTATTTTAGCATTGTGTGTTATTATTGATTGGTATGGGGAGCTGTTGATACAAGACTGACTATAACCACCACTAGATTTTTTCACCCATTGCCCACCTTCTTAGACTGCTGGTCCTACCACGAACTCACTTGTAGGCCAGCTGTGCAATTGTTCTTTTTCCTGGACATAGGCTGCTATCCGTCTGCATAAACCATACCACGTGTTGGATCAGATCATGCTGGCTATTCTTCTCTTGAACATTGAGTCAATATACATCTTAAAACTTAGTGGAAGCCAGAGGTAAAAAAAAATGGCAAACACTAGGTTTTTGGACGAAAATCCTTCAGTTATCCTGTGTGGCTCCTATTATTAACTCTACTGAGGCGCAGCGAGATTCTGATTCTATAAACTTCTAATAAGCTGATTATCTAAAAGAAAAACGATTTATTCAATCACTTGTTTTAAATTGGCCAAGTAGGAGACACTTACACCAGTTACTCCTCAGTCTGTTGTCAGATACAAGCAGTAAACATGTTAAATGTTTCTTCTGTGTCTTTGAGTTTATTAAGAAAGAGCTGAACTGATTTTTTTGTGTTGGTGTTGTATATCATTAATGTGCTGCATGCAGCTTGTTATTAATAACTATAACTGTACTCGAACTAGAATAACGCATAAAAAAATGAGTTTACAAAGAAAAATAATGTCAAGTTGTTAAATATCCAGCACCCATGGGCAAAGTAAAGTCATACAGTGTATCCCGCTATTACAAAGCAAAAAATGTCAACCCAAGGTGAAAATGTAATAGAACTATTAAAGTTAAAAATAAAGTAAATAATGTACACTGTGATGTGGGAAAAAAAACCCAGAGAATAAAACATTCAATGGCAGAATCACTCACCTCTAATTCTAGCTTAAGTTGTTTATCTTGTGCATCATCATGGAAGAAAAAATATCATACAATGACACCCCGTGTGCTAGATATAAACCCAAATATAGGGCTGTGATAGCTCTTTTTAAATAGTTCTTAAGATTAAAATAATAATAGCATGTTCTTGTTCTAGCTCTACTAGTTTTACATAGCACTTTACAGAGACAGGTCCCTGCCCTGTGGAGCTTACAATCTATGTTTTTGGTGCCTGAGGCACAGGGAGATAAAGTGACTTGCTCAAGGTCACAAGGGGCTGACACTGGGAATTGAGCCAGGCTCCCCTGCTTCAAACTCAGTGTCTGTGTCTTTACTCACTGAGCCGCTCCCTCTCCCATGTAAGTTGATGCTGTATTTAGTTTTGGTCTCATGTCTTAGCAGAGAATTGAAACCTCTGTCCGCACACACATTCACACAGATGTAGTTATGTGTGAAGATAACAGTTCACCGGTTTAGCGATTTTCAGATGCTTAGAACTTTTGAACCATTTCATGTATTAACAATTTTCTTCTCGTGAAGCATTTAAAAAAATAATGTGCCAAATTTGGTGAATATTTGAGCAGTATATATTTACACCAAACTTTTTTTGGTGTTCTTTACTGGAAACGCTGCAGAACAGACTTTTCTCTGGACTTTTAAGCTCTTTAAGTAGCATTCGCAAAAACAAAAGTTTCACAATGTTTCAGATATTTGCCCAGTATACTCTAATTGTTTCCATGTGCAGCAGAGTTCTTGGAAAATCCTATGCCTATCCATCTTTGATTTGGGACCTTAATTTGGCCTGCAGCTTTTTGATTCAAAATCAAGAAGAGGGGTGCTCTATGGGAAAATAGCTCATGCCACTGTTTAAAGCAACAATACTACATTCTCCCCCTCCCTTTTTCTTCTTATTTGTATATTTAAAGCATGTGACAGTGAATAATTCTACATTCTTACCAAAGCTGGCAATTGTTTGGTACTCCTATTATAAATATGTCAAAATCCTAATTGTGTGACTAACATAATGGCCGCCTTTCAGTTTCAATCAATCCTTAAGTCAGACACCTGCTCTTACCCACGCCTCCCTCCCATCTCCTCCCATGCAAATGGTGTTAACCTTCTGATTTAATCCTTTTACCTTAAAACGTGCCCCACAAATCAAGCATTGCAATAGCCTGCACTCATGGCTATTGTCCCACCCCCACAGTAACTCCTACCACACATTGTGGCCAAGCACTGCCATCTACAGCACGTATTCCCTCACCTGCTGTCTCTGTAAGTCCCATCATACCTCTTACATTGTAAGTTCTTCAGGGCATGGATTTCCTTTCCTATTGTCTGATTTTGCTGCACTTATTGTATAATTATACTTCCCTGCACTGTATTCTTTGTGAAGCGCTGAGTACACTTTTGGCGCTATATAAAAAAAGACATAGAATACATACAATACATTAAGTGAGTGTAAATCAGCAGCTACAATGTATCCTGATGGTAACATTATCTATTGTTGCAGGCCAAAACTGCTGGGAACATTGGCAACACATCACAAATAGGAAAGTGTTGCAAATATCTTGCACTGCTTTGGAGGTGGGCTAAACCTGCTATAGAAATCAAAGGATGCTTTAAAACTCAATACAAATGGCATTAAGTAATAATAATAAAAATTAGGACAACCCTCTAAAATGCACTTGCTAAAGAAGTAGATTTAATTTATCCAAACAGTAGGACAAATACACATCTGTAATATATATCTAAGTTTATATTTGTTTTTATATTTTTTTTTTTTTTTTTTTTTTTTCCAAAAATTTTTATTAGGCAAATACTTATTTCACAATGTACATGTCATATATGTTAATACAGCCTAATACAAGTTTTCTCCATTTTTTGGTTAAAGAAACCAGAGAGAAAGAGGAAAGCTCATCGCCCTCCTGGCCCTCCTGGGGTTGTAAGGGGGGCGCGAGTATGGAAACAGAGAGTAAGAGTATGAAAAGGTGGGGAAGGGAAGGTGGGGAGGGGGGAGGGGGGGGGGATACCTGTTACTTATCACGTCCTCAGAGTATTTCTACTGGAGTTTCTAGACTTGTTCTTTTTACTTTTCATCTTTGGGTTAGGGACGTGGGGGTGCCATATGGGTTAGCCACGGGTCCCATGTTTTATTAAAGGAATCCGTGGATCTTTTCAAAAAAGCCGATAGTTTCTCCATGTTCATTACCTCTTGTATCCTATTTTTTATCGTTTGTTTTGAGGGGGGAGACACTTTCTTCCAGGCGGCTGCCACTGCACATCTAGCCGCTGTTAGGATGAAGGAGATTAATTTACCTGTTGGTCGGTCCACATTTTCTAGGGGCCTGGCCAACAGGTAGGTCAGTGGGTCAACAGGGATTTTGAGGCCGGTGACCTCTTCTATTAATTTTTGAGTGGTTCCCCAGTATTTTTGAATTTCCGGACATGTCCACCAAATGTGTGCCATGTCCCCCTTTTGACCGCAACCTCTCCAGCATAGATCGGACGCCTGGGGGTAGATTTGGTTTATTCTAACTGGGGTAAGATACCAGCGGAACAGTATTTTATATATATTTTCTTTGATTGTGGTACATATGGAAGTTCCTGAGGCATTCTCCCAAATTCTTTCCCAGTCCTCTCGGTCTATAACTATGCCCAATTCCGCTGCCCAATGCAGCATATAGTCATGGGTGGGGGCTTCTATAGCCCTTTCTAATACTGCGTAAATTTGTGTTATAAGACCTTTCTGGTGGCCTGTTTCTCGACAGAGCCGCTCAAAAACTGTGAGAGGGGGAAATTTCAACGTTGGGGATAAGGTTCGAACAAAGTGCCGAATTTGTAGATACTTAAATACGTCCAACCTTGCTATTTCATATTTGGTTTGTAGATTTTGATAGCTCAGGAATTCTCCAATGCTCAAGAGGTCAGCGATCGTTCTAATATTTTTTTCTTTGAATTGATCCAATTGTCTGGGCTCACAACCAGGAGGGAATTTTGGATTTTTGTGAATTGGTATGAGTTGGGATTGGGGCGAAGTGAGCTTAAATTTGTATTTGCATCTCGTCCAGATCTCCCATGTGTGTCTCATTGGGCCTAATTTAGGTTTACTATTCTGCATGTCTTCCCTGCTCAGGGACCAAAGGCAAGCTGGTAGTGAAGGCGTTCCGGCGTAGTATGATTCTATATCTAGCCAACAGTATTGGTTTGGGTTGGCATTCCAGACTACTGCCTGTCGCAATTGTGCGGCTAGGCAGTATTTGGTGATGTCCGGGACACCAAGTCCTCCTCTACCCCTTGATGCCAGGAGAACTGTCCTAGCGGTTCTGGGTTTCTTACCCTGCCAAATGAAGTGGAAGATTAGTTTTTGTATGTTTTTTAATTCTGAGCCAGGGATGTGGACCGGGAGCGTCTGGAAATAGTATAATAATCTGGGGAGTATGTTCATTTTAACCGAGATCATTCTCCCGATCCATGATATTTGATATCCTCCCCATTTCGCTAGGTCTTGTTTAATTTTCCGGAATAAGGTCGGGTAATTTTGTTGATATAGAGATTGGTAGTTCCTCGCTATCTTTACTCCCAGATACTTGATACTCGAGGAGCTCCAATGGTAATTAAAGTTTAATTTGAGGAGTTTCACCTCTGGCTCTGGCAGGCTTAAATTTAATGCTTCCGATTTATCGTTATTGATTTTATAGCCTGATATATCTCCAAAATCTCGGAGTTCTTTTTGGAGGTTAGGTAGGGATGTTTGGGGTTGCGTCAGGGTTAAAATGACATCATCTGCGAAAAGTGATATTTTGTGCTGCCTGTGTCCAATTTCTATTCCTTTGATGTCTCTATTTGTTCTTATTGCCGCTGCTAGGGGTTCTATGGTTAATGCAAAGAGGAGAGGAGATAGGGGGCATCCCTGTCGAGTTCCATTAGTAATCTCAAATCTCTGGTTACTGCCCCCTGGTAGTTTTACTGTTGCAGATGGATTTTGATATAATCTACGGACTCCTTCTAGATATGCGTCTTTGAAGCCGAATTTGCGCATAACATGGTCCATGAATAGCCAGTCTATTCTATCGAACGCCTTCTCTGCGTCCAAGCTAAGGAGTAATGCTTTGGTCCCTGTGAGATGGACATGTTCAATAATGTCAATTATCTTTCGGGTATTGTCCGAGGCCTGTCTGCCTGCTACGAATCCCACTTGGTCTTTATCTATTAATCTTGGTAAAATGGGATTCAATCTATTTGCGAGTATTTTGCTATATAGTTTGAGATCACAGTTAAGCAGGGAGATTGGACGGTAGCTTCCACATTGCATCGGGTCCCTGCCTTCTTTGTGTATTATGGCCAGGGTGGCCAGGGACATTGACGTAGGGATTTGATTTCCTTCCATAAAATCGTTAAATATTCTTAGGAGATGCGTGGATAATACTGGCAAGAATCTCTTATAGTAAACATTAGTGAAGCCATCTGGGCCAGGAGACTTAGTGATTTTTAATGATTTGACCGCCTCTTCCAGTTCCTCTTTTGAAATCTCAGCATTGAGGACTGTGTTTTCCTCCTCCGTTAGTGTGGGGAGCTGACACTTATCTAAGTATTGTGCTATTAATTCAGATGCTGCTGATTCGGGGCGGCCCTTTTTGGATCTTAAGTTATAAAGATCGGTGTAAAATTTTGTGAATTCGGCTGCTATTTTATTGTCACTATGTTGTATCTCACCAGACCTACTCTTGATCGCCGTGATTTGGGACCGTTTATGCACCCCTCTTAATTTAGTCGCTAGAAGTCTGTCTGCCTTGTTCCCTTTATCATAATATTGTTGGTTGGTCCATTTAAGGGCTTTCTCAACATCCTCCAGCTGGATTTGTCTAAGTTTTGCTCTAGCTGTTGTCAATGTTTTATATATTTTTTTTGAGGGGTTAGCTTTATGAGTTTGTTCTATTTTTTTGATATCATCCGTGAGCTCCTTTATTAGTTTTTGGCGGGCTTTTTTCCTGTGGGATGCGATGGAGATGAATTTCCCTCTAATGGTTGCCTTATGGGCTTCCCACAGGATTGCTGGAGAGGAGACGGATCCTGAGTTAAAAAAAAAGTAGTCTCGAATGGCAGTTCTGACCTCTCTTTCTATCTCAGGATGGTTGAGTAGTGAGTCATTTAGCCTCCATGAGTAATTTATTGTCTTTTCGAAGGGTGTTGTCAAGGTTATGGTAATCGGGGCATGATCAGACCATGTGATCGGTCCTATGTCGGAGTCAGTTGTTGCCGCCACCACATTTTTTGTGGCCAGAAAGTGGTCTATTCGAGAGTAGGTCTGGTGAGGTGCTGAGTAGAAAGTATAGTCTCTCTGGCCCTGGTGTTGGGTTCTCCAGATGTCCACCAGTGAAAACTCGCTCAAGATTCCCCTAAACCTTTTCCCTGTGATCTGGGAGGGGGTTGTACGGGGGGGACCCATTGTGGTCGATCTGTCCTCGGTAGGGTTGAGGACCATGTTTAGGTCCCCTCCCACTATCATCGATGACAGATATCCCGGGGGGGGGGATACCTGTTACTTATCACGTCCTCAGAGTATTTCTACTGGAGTTTCTAGACTTGTTCTTTTTACTTTTCATCTTTGGGTTAGGGACGTGGGGGTGCCATATGGGTTAGCCACGGGTCCCATGTTTTATTAAAGGAATCCGTGGATCTTTTCAAAAAAGCCGATAGTTTCTCCATGTTCATTACCTCTTGTATCCTATTTTTTATCGTTTGTTTTGAGGGGGGAGACACTTTCTTCCAGGCGGCTGCCACTGCACATCTAGCCGCTGTTAGGATGAAGGAGATTAATTTACCTGTTGGTCGGTCCACATTTTCTAGGGGCCTGGCCAACAGGTAGGTCAGTGGGTCAACAGGGATTTTGAGGCCGGTGACCTCTTCTATTAATTTTTGAGTGGTTCCCCAGTATTTTTGAATTTCCGGACATGTCCACCAAATGTGTGCCATGTCCCCCTTTTGACCGCAACCTCTCCAGCATAGATCGGACGCCTGGGGGTAGATTTGGTTTATTCTAACTGGGGTAAGATACCAGCGGAACAGTATTTTATATATTTTTTCTTTGATTGTGGTACATATGGAAGTTCCTGAGGCATTCTCCCAAATTCTTTCCCAGTCCTCTCGGTCTATAACTATGCCCAATTCCGCTGCCCAATGCAGCATATAGTCATGGGTGGGGGCTTCTATAGCCCTTTCTAATACTGCGTAAATTTGTGTTATAAGACCTTTCTGGTGGCCTGTTTCTCGACAGAGCCGCTCAAAAACTGTGAGAGGGGGAAATTTCAACGTTGGGGATAAGGTTCGAACAAAGTGCCGAATTTGTAGATACTTAAATACGTCCAACCTTGCTATTTCATATTTGGTTTGTAGATTTTGATAGCTCAGGAATTCTCCAATGCTCAAGAGGTCAGCGATCGTTCTAATATTTTTTTCTTTGAATTGATCCAATTGTCTGGGCTCACAACCAGGAGGGAATTTTGGATTTTTGTGAATTGGTATGAGTTGGGATTGGGGCGAAGTGAGCTTAAATTTGTATTTGCATCTCGTCCAGATCTCCCATGTGTGTCTCATTGGGCCTAATTTAGGTTTACTATTCTGCATGTCTTCCCTGCTCAGGGACCAAAGGCAAGCTGGTAGTGAAGGCGTTCCGGCGTAGTATGATTCTATATCTAGCCAACAGTATTGGTTTGGGTTGGCATTCCAGACTACTGCCTGTCGCAATTGTGCGGCTAGGTAGTATTTGGTGATGTCCGGGACACCAAGTCCTCCTCTACCCCTTGATGCCAGGAGAACTGTCCTAGCGGTTCTGGGTTTCTTACCCTGCCAAATGAAGTGGAAGATTAGTTTTTGTATGTTTTTTAATTCTGAGCCAGGGATGTGGACCGGGAGCGTCTGGAAATAGTATAATAATCTGGGGAGTATGTTCATTTTAACCGAGATCATTCTCCCGATCCATGATATTTGATATCCTCCCCATTTCGCTAGGTCTTGTTTAATTTTCCGGAATAAGGTCGGGTAATTTTGTTGATATAGAGATTGGTAGTTCCTCGCTATCTTTACTCCCAGATACTTGATACTCGAGGAGCTCCAATGGTAATTAAAGTTTAATTTGAGGAGTTTCACCTCTGGCTCTGGCAGGCTTAAATTTAATGCTTCCGATTTATCGTTATTGATTTTATAGCCTGATATATCTCCAAAATCTCGGAGTTCTTTTTGGAGGTTAGGTAGGGATGTTTGGGGTTGCGTCAGGGTTAAAATGACATCATCTGCGAAAAGTGATATTTTGTGCTGCCTGTGTCCAATTTCTATTCCTTTGATGTCTCTATTTGTTCTTATTGCCGCTGCTAGGGGTTCTATGGTTAATGCAAAGAGGAGAGGAGATAGGGGGCATCCCTGTCGAGTTCCATTAGTAATCTCAAATCTCTGGTTACTGCCCCCTGGTAGTTTTACTGTTGCAGATGGATTTTGATATAATCTACGGACTCCTTCTAGATATGCGTCTTTGAAGCCGAATTTGCGCATAACATGGTCCATGAATAGCCAGTCTATTCTATCGAACGCCTTCTCTGCGTCCAAGCTAAGGAGTAATGCTTTGGTCCCTGTGAGATGGACATGTTCAATAATGTCAATTATCTTTCGGGTATTGTCCGAGGCCTGTCTGCCTGCTACGAATCCCACTTGGTCTTTATCTATTAATCTTGGTAAAATGGGATTCAATCTATTTGCGAGTATTTTGCTATATAGTTTGAGATCACAGTTAAGCAGGGAGATTGGACGGTAGCTTCCACATTGCATCGGGTCCCTGCCTTCTTTGTGTATTATGGCCAGGGTGGCCAGGGACATTGACGTAGGGATTTGATTTCCTTCCATAAAATCGTTAAATATTCTTAGGAGATGCGTGGATAATACTGGCAAGAATCTCTTATAGTAAACATTAGTGAAGCCATCTGGGCCAGGAGACTTAGTGATTTTTAATGATTTGACCGCCTCTTCCAGTTCCTCTTTTGAAATCTCAGCATTGAGGACTGTGTTTTCCTCCTCCGTTAGTGTGGGAAGCTGACACTTATCTAAGTATTGTGCTATTAATTCAGATGCTGCTGATTCGGGGCGGCCCTTTTTGGATCTTAAGTTATAAAGTTCGGTGTAAAATTTTGTGAATTCGGCTGCTATTTTATTGTCACTATGTTGTATCTCACCAGACCTACTCTTGATCGCCGTGATTTGGGACCGTTTATGCACCCCTCTTAATTTAGTCGCTAGAAGTCTGTCTGCCTTGTTCCCTTTATCATAATATTGTTGGTTGGTCCATTTAAGGGCTTTCTCAACATCCTCCAGCTGGATTTGTCTAAGTTTTGCTCTAGCTGTTGTCAATGTTTTATATATTTTTTTTGAGGGGTTAGCTTTATGAGTTTGTTCTATTTTTTTGATATCATCCGTGAGCTCCTTTATTAGTTTTTGGCGGGCTTTTTTCCTGTGGGATGCGATGGAGATGAATTTCCCTCTAATGGTTGCCTTATGGGCTTCCCACAGGATTGCTGGAGAGGAGACGGATCCTGAGTTAAAAAAAAAGTAGTCTCGAATGGCAGTTCTGACCTCTCTTTCTATCTCAGGATGGTTGAGTAGTGAGTCATTTAGCCTCCATGAGTAATTTATTGTCTTTTCGAAGGGTGTTGTCAAGGTTATGGTAATCGGGGCATGATCAGACCATGTGATCGGTCCTATGTCGGAGTCAGTTGTTGCCGCCACCACATTTTTTGTGGCCAGAAAGTGGTCTATTCGAGAGTAGGTCTGGTGAGGTGCTGAGTAGAAAGTATAGTCTCTCTGGCCCTGGTGTTGGGTTCTCCAGATGTCCACCAGTGAAAACTCGCTCAAGATTCCCCTAAACCTTTTCCCTGTGATCTGGGAGGGGGTTGTACGGGGGGGACCCATTGTGGTCGATCTGTCCTCGGTAGGGTTGAGGACCATGTTTAGGTCCCCTCCCACTATCATCGATGACAGATATCCCGGGTCTATGCCCTCGAGTACTTTCTTTAGGAATTCGGTCTGGTTCTCGTTTGGGGCATATACATTGATAAGAGCGATCGCTGAGCCCGCTAAGGAGCCATATACCACTAGGAATCTACCCTCTGGGTCCGCAGTTGTTTTGATATGATTGAATGGGGTGCCCTGTCTGATCAGGACAGCTACACCCCTTTTTTTGCTAGTAAATGATGCGAAAAAACACATTGGGAACACTTTTTTGAATAAATTTGGGGTCAGGACAGCTACACCCCTTTTTTTGCTAGTAAATGATGCGAAAAAAACACATTGGGAACACTTTTTGAATAAATTTGGGGGGTCTTGTGATGTGAAGTGGGTCTCCTGTAGAAATATGATGTCCCCCCCTGATCTTTTCATATCTTG
>WSYH01006669.1:0-36844 GCA_036426205.1 Ascaphus truei
ACAATAGGGACACAGTGTATAAAAGGTGACTCAAATTGCATAGCCCAACACACTCTGATCTGTACTTGCTCTTGTCCAGGTACTGCACTGTGCTTTATTCCATCTGCATCCATGGATCGACCCCAATTCTACAGACGCAGGAACCCACTCTCTTCTGCCGTGCCTGCCGATCCGAAAAAGCGAAAGGTGGAAGCCTTTTCCGAGCCAAACCCAAAGCGAAAGGCCAAGGCTAATAAAGTAAACCTTCTGAAGACTGCAAAGGCTAAGGCTAAGAAGCATGGGCCTTATTATGTCAAGAAGAAATTTGCTGATATATCAAGAACACAAAACAAATGTGTGAAAGGGTGAATGAACGTCACCAGCCATATACCTGGCAAACCTATGTTTAGGCTTGCAGTGCAACAGTGACGAGGTTAGGTTTCAGTTGAGAAGGGCTGCTTAATTAGTCTGACCCCAGCTGCATAATCAAGGTGTTTAAAACCCCCAGGCTGTACACACATGCAAGCTAGCTGGTCAGGAGACCGGACTGAAATACTGAAGAGATTACTGCTATAAGGTCTGTTTTTCAAAGTACATGTGTGATGAACTGTCTGTGTCCTGCATGCTGAAGAGAAGCTGCCTTGTTTTCTAAGCTGAAGAGAAGCTATTTTGTTTCTGTCTACTGAAGAGAAGCTATTTTGTTTTTGTATGCTGAAGAGAAGGTATTTTGTTTTTGTGTGCTGTATATTTTTAAGGTTCAATAAAGAAGCCTTATCAAGAGAACCCGCATGTGTGGTTGCATGTACTCTGCAACATATGGTGTCAGAAGTGCCGGGATTTTGAGAGGCCCCTGCAGTTGAAGGGCCACACACACACACAAATGAGAAAAATGGAAGAATTTTTAAAAGAGTTTCTGTGCGAGCAAACCAGACAGCAGGGACTGTTAATACAGGAACAGGCCCAACTGCAAGCAGAGAGAGATGAAAGACTATTGCAGCAGCAAACCCAGCTCCTAACCCAGCAGAAGGCAGCACAGGAGGAGTGAATGGCCAAGCTGCTGACCCAATTCCAGGGGTCTGCCAGTCCAGAACATCCGAACAAACCCCTGGTCCTCCTGAGGAAAATGGCTCCAAATGAGGATCCAGAGGCTTTTTTACTGATGTTTGAAAGGGTTGCCGAAACTCAGGGCTGGTCTGCAGATCGCTGGCCAACTGCTTTGGCCCCGCTCCTCATAGGTGAAGCCCAGGCCTCATATCAGGGCCTCCCAGCAGATCAGGCAATGGACTACCAACAAATAAAAGACGCCATACTGGATCGCATAGGTCTGACCCCAGAGACCTACCGGCAGCAGTTCCCGAACCTGAAGTACACCGCTAAGATGAGACCCCGGGTACTCGCTCAGGGGTTATTGGACTTGTGTAACCGCTGGATACAACCCGAGGAGCGCACTAAGGAGGCAATTCTTGAGCAATTTGTTTTGGAACAATTTCTACAGATAATACCCCATTCCGCATGCTCATGGGTAAAACGCCATGCTACTGAAACCCTAGCTTTGGCGGCCTGACTCGTTGAGAACTTCCTTGCGGCCGAGGACCAGGCGAGTGCCCTGGACCAGACGGATCCAACTTCACCATCACTTGCGGACACCCAAAGAGGGAGATCGGAACAACGGGGAAACTACGGCCCCTCCATACACAACCGACAAGTGCCCCGAAAGGAGCAGTTCTTACAACAAGGAAGAAGTCAAAACGCCAAGCACGCCGAGACCCTCATCCCCTTCCTGATGACGGCTTGTCACCAAATGAGAGGAACCTCTGAGGACGTCGCCCACATGACCCACCAGATACCTGGTCTCCAGTATCCGGTTCAGCGGAGCACTATCCGAGGCACCGTCCTGCGAGGGAACCCTCTCCATGTTCCGCCTGCGGAGAACAAGGCCACCGGCATGTGGACTGTCCACAACTGGATTGTTCTTTCAGCAGGACCATCGCCTCGGCCTTCACTGGAGAAAATTACAAGCTCTGGCTACTTCCAGCCCAGGTTGGGGAAAAACCGTCCAGGCCCTTGAAGATTCGGACTCTGGGAAAACTCTGGTCTTTCAGGAACTGTTACCGCCTAATGTGTGTTCTTTTGACTCCCCATGGAGTATAGAATGTATACACGGCGATGTAAAATGGTATCCGACGGCCAAAACCCGGCTACAGATAAAAGGTCAGAAGGCCTACCTCGAAGTAGGAGTAGCTCCTTGGCTCCCTGCCCCCGTTGTGCTCGGCCGGGACTGGCCTTTCTTTTTGGAGCTAATGGCTCCAGTCTCTCCCGAGGAGCCTTATTCTATGGCTCAGGAGAACCCTGGTAAACTGTTCCCCTTCTCGGCAGACCTTTTTCCCAGTAGACACCGGGTTTAAAAGACTCAGAAGCAAAGACGCTCTGAAAAACAGGACTGGTTGCAGAAATCTGTGTCTCAAGGTGACCATTCTAGTAGCCAGAAGTCACAAGTGATGGCTGGGGATGGCCAGAAGGAGGGGGATATGGGCTCTGGAGATTTACCAGACCTATACCTCCATGATTTTCGCCAGAGGCAAAGGGAAGACCCAGTCATTGCTAGACAATTTGATAAAGTGGTAAAAATTGATGAGCAGATATTGAATTCACAGGGGGTGATAGTATTCCCCTTTTTTGAATTGTCAAATGATATCCTGTATAGGGTGAATAGGCAGACACAAACAGGGGAAGTCACAAGACAAATATTTTTTCCCAAGGCACTTGTTAAATCCGTATTCACCCTAGCCCATACTGTCCCTTGGGGTGAACAAAATGTAGTAGGTGTGTGGTGCTCCAATAGACAACCCATAGGTTCAAAATAAACTTGATTGTAGAATCCTGTACATGTATACTCCCCAGTGGTTGGACATGATTTAAATCCCAGGCATTTATAACACTCACAGCTCCAAAATAAACTGACTAGTGGACTAGGGTCCCCACAAGCACTGTAGTAAGGGACCTCACAATATAGTGACCCAGCATAATATATCGGTATGGAGACAAAATTGAATGAAATAACTCACTCTTGATGAGATGTGTGATCCAGATTGTCCAGACTTTTATCCACAGCAGGGGGTGTGCTTCTGATTTTTCAGCATGCTAGCAAAGGAAACAGATTTTGAAACGCGTTGGTGGGGGGGCCCTGTACCCCATAATGTTGTTGTAACCCTTGCTGCAATCCATTAAATATTTTTTTTAATGGGCACACGCTCTTTGGATGTTTTTTTTTTCCTGCTTTGCTGGTGCCTACTTTTTCCTATCTGTTTCCTTTGTCCCTTGGGGTGGTCACCTTGGTAGGGATAAAAACTTGGATCGTATTTCATCCCGATTCTATTTGCCAGGAATGCATAGGGATATTGCTAAGTTATGTGCAGTGTGTCCTGAGTGCCAGCTAACTAGTCCGAAAGGACAAAAACCATCCCCCTTGGTCCCTCTACCCTTGGTGTAAGTTCCCTTTGAGAGGATTGGAGAAGACTTGGTAGGACCTCTAGAACCTTCTGAGAAAGGACACAGGTTTATTCTTGTAATAGTTGACTATGCAACAAGATATCCTGAGGCATTCCCCCTGAGGACAGCAACAGCGAAGCAAGTAGCCAACAAGTTGTTGGAGCTGTTCTCACGGGTTGGACTTCCCCAAGTTATGTTGACAGACCAAGGTACAAATTTTATGGCTATACTGATGCTGGATGTCTTAAAATTACTAGAGGTCAAGTCTGTTCAGACATCAGTCTACCTTACACAGAGTGACGGATTGGTGGAAAGATTTAACCGAACTTTAAAAGGGATGCTAAAATTTTTTGTAGATTCAGAAAAGAGAGCCTGGGATGAACTTCTCCCTTTTCTGCTGTTTGCAGTGCGGGATGTTCCCTAGGCCTCCACGGGATTCTCTCAATTTGAACTGCTGTATGGCTGCCAACCCCGGGGTATCCTAGACCTCCTAAAGGAGTCCTGGAAGGAACAGCGGTCCCCTTCTAAGAATACCCTGCAATATGTATTGGATCTTAGGAAGTGCCTAGATTTGGTCGGGCATTTTGCTAGGGAGAATCTTAGATCAGCCCAGGACAGCCAGGAGAGACATTACAATCAAAATGCTCGTATGAGAGTGTTTCACACAGGAGATCAAGTGATGTTGTTGTTACCCAGTTGTAAGGGCAAACTCCTAGCCAAATGGCAGGGCCCATTCGAAGTACTCCACCGCACGGGTGATGTGGATTATGAGATCGCTCAACGAGGGTCCAGGAGGGTAAACAAATTTACCATGTGAACTTGCTGAAACCCTGGAAGATGCAGCGGTCTCTATTCATCCACCCGGTGGAGGAGGAAATGGACTTGGGTCCTCAGCCCCCACGGGAGAACATTGTGGGTGACGATAAAATCCCAATGGGTAGACAGTTGTCCTCTGAACAAAAAGGGGACTTGTTAGAAATAATTACACAATTCCTTGATGTTTTTTCTGATTTGCCAGGGCAAACTTCTATAATTTAATTTCACATTTGATCGAAACAGCACCTGGGGTAAAAGTATGTTCCCATCCTTATAGGTTGCCTGAAAGTCGTAGGGCCCTGGTAGAGAAGGAGGTACAAGAAATGTTACACTTAGGAGTGATTGAGGAATCATGCAGTGAGTGGTGTAGTCCACTAGTTATGGTCCCTAAACCCGATGGGAAGGTAAGATTTTGTGTGGACCTCCGAAAGGTCAATTCGGTATCCAAGTTTGACTCATATCCGATGCCAAGGGTGGACGAGTTAATTGACGCCCTTGGTAACGCGGAATATATATCCACACTGGACTTAACAAAAGGATACTGGCAAATACCTTTAGAGGAAAAGTCCAAGTGCAAATCAGCCTTTGCCACTCTCATGGGTTTATACCAGTTTGTGACAATGCCATTTGGACTGCATGAAGCCCCAGCCACATTTCAGAGACTCGTGGATAAAGTGCTCAGACCCCATAGGGCTTATGCCGCAGCCTACCTAGATGACATTGTCATTTATAGTAAACACTGGCGGGCCCATCTAAATAGGCTGAAAGCGGTCCTCAAATCTCTATGAGAGGCCGGGCTCACAGCCAACCCTAAGAAATGTGCCTTAGGTAAGGCGGAAACCAAATACTAAGCGTATGCAGTGGGAGGTGGAAAAGTAAGGCCACTAGCCAACAAGGTAGTTGCCCTGAAAGAAGTTCTGACCCTCCAAACAAAAACACAGGTACGCTCTCTGCTGGGTTTAGAAGGGTACTATCGGCGGTTCATCCCCAACTACTCAGAAGTTGCAGCCCCATTAACGGACTTCACAAAAAAGTGTGCCCCTACACAAGTGGTATGGTCAAGGGAGTATCAGAGAGCCTTTTAGGACATTAAAAGGTGTCTCTCAGAGGGTCCCGTCCTTAGAAGCCCAGACTTCAACAGGCCTTTGTAGTGCAAACCGATGCATCAGAGATAGGGCTAGGGGCATTGTTGTCACAACAGTGGAACATCCGATCCTTTTTCTGAGTAGGAAATTGTTCCAGAGGGAAAAAAAACTACTCAGTGATTGAGAAGGAGTGCCTCGTAGTAAAGTGGGCAATGATGCTCTGAGGCATTACCTGGCAGGAGTCTATTTTACTCTGGTGATGGACCATGCTCCATTAAAGTGGTAAAATAGTATGAAGGACTCCAATGCTAGATTGACCAGGTGGTATATGGCCATCCAACCCTTCTCATTTGAAATTCAGCACATGCTTGGAAAAGAAAATGCAAATGCTGACTTTTTTTCTTGATCAGGCTTCAGCCGTGTGTGGCCCCAGCCACACACTAATAGGGGAGGGATGTGACACGGTGAATGAACGTCACAGCCCTATACCTGGCAAACCTATGTTTAGGCTTGCAGTGCAGCAGTGACAAGGTTAAGTTTCAGTTGAGAAGGGCTGCTTAATTAGTCTGACCCCAGCTGCATAATCAAGGTGTTTTAAAACCCCCAGGCTGTACACACATGCATATAAAAGGAAACTTATCAAAATGTGGTGCTCTAAATAATCAGATAGTACAAAGTGATATTAGTGAAAAACAGGTAAACAGTGATACTTATACAAACATATACGAAGATGCAGCTGTGACCCAGTAGAGGATTGCTCGGTAAATCCTCGTGATGCGTAGTAGTGAAGAAGTCTCCGGGAAGCGCAATATATGTAAAGAGAAGATATATAATGATAGTGCAATATTGTTTAAATTAGGATCAGAATATGATGACTTGACTCTCTATTAAATACTCACAAACGTGAGAAATTTTGGAGGCACGTAAAGGTATCTTTTAGGATGCCATGGTTGTCACTGGGCGTACAGGAGATCCAGAAATCAATATTTCCCCCGGATATGTGGGCTCCCAAGGACCTTATTAAAAGATACAACCGGACATAGTGCAGACTGTATATACAGTTTTATGAATGGTAAGTAAATGATGTTACACTCACATTGTTTCAATAAAATACAAGCATTTCGATCGCAATGGATCTCTGTAGCCGGATGGATGGTAACTCCGCTTCCCCTTTCTCGTGGCGTGCGTTCCACCGGTGCGTTCCAGTCAACCGGAAGTGATGTCATCCGCTGCGTCCACTTCCTGGGGTTCCGGCTGGCTCATTAGGCTAATGGTTATTTCCTGCTATGTTACTGTGGGTGCTGTATTCTTGGACATTTGGTTATGATAGCAGAGTTATTTGGCTTCATTGCTTGTGTGAAAACAGGGAGTGATGTTTTTCCTGAGCCAGCCAGAACCCAAGGAAGTGGACGCAGCGGATGACATCACTTCCGGTTGACTGGAACGCACCGGTGGAAAGCACGCCACGAGAAGGGGAAGCGGAGTTACCATCCATCCGGCTACAGAGAGACCATTGCGATCGAAATGCTTGTATTTTATTGAAAACAATGTGAGTGTAACATCATTTATTACCATTCATAAAAACTGTATATACAGTCTGCACCATGTCCAGTTGTATCTTTTAATAAGGTCCTTGGGAGCCCACTATCCGGGGGAAATATTGATTTCTGGATCTCATGTTGCCCAGTGACAACACTGCATCCTAAAAGATACCTTTAGCGTGTACACACATGAAGCTAGCTGGTCAGGAGACAGGACTGATATACTGAAGAGATTACTGCTATACGGTCTGTTTTTCAAAGTACATGTGTGATAACTGTCTGTGTCCTGCATGCTGAAGAGAAGCTGCCTTGTTTTCTATGCTGAAGAGAAGCAATTTTGTTTTTGTCTGCTGAAGAGAAGCTATTTTGTTTTTGTATGCAGAAGAGAAGCTATTTTGTTTTTGTGTGCTGTATGTTTTTAAGGCTCAATAAATAAGCCTTAGCAAGAGAACCCGCGTGTGTGGTTGCATGTACCCTGCAACAAATAGTGTTAAACGATGCACAGATTAATTGCATCATGTACACACTAAAATGCAATTGTTTTACATTTGATATATATTTGTCTAGGTGCTGCTTTGTTGGGAGAGGAGATATAATTTATTTTTTAAAGTGCTGCTGGTTTAATTTTAAGATGCACTGTGCTGCTGGTTTAATGTTATTATGCAATGTGCTGATTTTGAGATTAAGATTTCATGTTTTTATTTATGCATGTTTATGTAATTCTGGAACATGTATTTGTATATTGGTGTTATATATATATATATTATACCCATTGAACAAATGAATGGGGGAAGGGTTGGTATCTGTGCAGGGTGGGTTAACCCCTTAATTACTATAGCGGTTATTAACCGCTTAGGGTTAACTAGCATTTGAAAACATTTGCAATGTTGTTGTTTTTTGCCAACGGAGCCGTTTGATGACCGGACTGCCCATCTCATTGTAAGGGGGTAAGTAGAACTCTTTTTATTTACTTTATTTATGCTGTTTTATGTGTTTAATAAAGGGCAAATAATCTATTATCCATATCTGGATAATAGTTATTTTGCACATTACTGTACTGTATGTGTTTGGGGTGGGGGGATTTATTTATTTCAATGTGTAGGACAGGTTTCAGGTTTTTTTTTCATACAGGGTTGGTCCTTAGGTATGCGGGGATCTCTGGAGACCACCTGAGGTCTCCTCGGACTTCCCAATGATACAAGGCTGCCGGGTCCACGGGGGACACCTGCGGGGAAGAGACGGTGGCCCCACATCTGTGGGGGCTCCGCGAATCCATAGGGACCAGCCGAGGGCCCCCAGACCCCAGTGAGGAACCACCCGAGGACCCTCAGACACCTGTGGGGGCTGACCCGGGTCCCCCCTGACAGCCACGGCCTACCCGTGGAGACCCCATTTGGGGACCATGGTGACCCACGGAGACCACCTGGTGGACCACGGTGCTTGGTTGGGACAGCCCGTAGGCCTCCAGACCCTGTGTGAAACCCTTTGCTGGGCCACTGTGGGGCCTGCGGACACCTGTCAGGACCACCGGGGACTCCCGTGGGCCTGGGGTATTAACCCTGTAGGTAAAAGAATAAATCAGGTATGGGGGGGCACAGAGGGTGGGTTATGTATTGTTTCTTACTGTAAATATAGTGATGTTTATTGTGGTTAACGGGGTTGGGGGAAGTGGGTATTGTCCCCAAGGTAGGTAGGCCTCCCTGTGGGTAGTGGGTGGTTAGGACTCACAGGGTGGGTAGTGGGGGAGGGTGTATAGGCCTCCCAAGTGGTGGGTGAGGTTTGGTTAACCCCTTAATGACTATAGCGGTTAATGGCCGCTAAGGTATTTAAGGGGTTAGGGGACATTACATTGGCTATTTTGATTCTTGTGTATGTTTTGCAGCACCAGAGGGGACATGGGCAGGATGAAGATGAGGATGAAGATGGCCTTCATCGTGGGTGCCTGTAAAAGATAAATGTAATATGTATTTACTGTATTTATTGTGATTAATGTATTTAAAATGGGCAAATGCATTATTATCCTTATGTGGATAATAGTAATTTTGCCCATTACTGTATTGTATGTGTTAGGGGGCAGGGGGAGGGGGGTGTATTTAGTTAGAAATATTGTTTATTTTTTTGAGACACACCATTGGTACCGCAGGCCTGTGGGGGCCCCCAGACTCCCGCGGGGACCCCGGGACTCCCGCATAAACCTGTGGGGACCCCTGGACACCCATGGGGACCTGCAGATGCCCGCGGGGACCCCGGGATGCCTGTGGGGATCACCCGTGGGGTCAGCCGGGGACACACTCCGGCCTGTTGTATGGATGGTGTGCCTGCAAAAATGTTAACAAATAAATTTTTCTATGTCCTGATCCTTTTGCACCTGCCTTGGGCTGTTGTGTTTTTTTCGGCGCCGTTTTAAAGAACTATCTCTTAGCGTAGCTTAGAGAATCGCAAAGAAGGGCAGAAAAAAGCGTATTTAGCTGATCGTACATGTTTGGTGGGACTTGGAAAAAAAGCTTGTTTAAGAGCGTATAGTGCCTATTAGCGTTGCTCTGTGAATCGCGCTGAGCGCAATATCACGTTCTAAAAGAACTTTAAACTCTTAAAGCCACTTAACGGAGCTTAGTGCATAGCCACCATAGTATTTCTTCTTGAAAATATTTATAATTCTTAAGGTTTTCTGATGTATGCTTTTAAAGGCACTGTAAGAGACGTGTTCAGAGGCACGCAATGGAGACTGTTTACTGTGAAACTTACATGAGACTTTATTGCGCCTGTTGCTTTAAACAAAGCAAACATGTGAAAATCTGCAAGCAAAATTGGCTCCACTTTGGAGAATATTTACACTTGTAGTCCAGCCCTCTTTAACTGTGTGGTTAGCCCAGCAATTCACCAGCCCAAATCATAGCGATATATATATATATATATTTAACCGTCTTTATAAGAAAGTCTTATCTGTCTCTTGAAGTTGTAGGGGGGAGGCTTCTCTCTTTCCTGGGTTGCTGCCTTTTCCTCAGGCTATTTCCGCATTCAGGTTCAGAAGACTTATTTGTCAGCTGGCAGTCTTTTGGCAGCTCAAGACATCTCTGTGTTCCCTCGCTCAGTGCCACTTGTGAGACTCGGGGATCTCTGCTCTTTCTGCTTCCTGGGTCTGCTCAGCTCATGTGTGAGCTCAGGAAGAATCTCTCTTCCTGTCTCAGAGGCAGGCTTTTCTGACACCTGAAATCAGCCAGGTGGTGTTGGTTAATTGTCTACCAGCTATTAACCACCACACTGCTGGATTAGATGCACATTTTTGAACAGGGACAAGTCCCCTGTTACATACCTCCCCTGTTTTTGGGAAGCTCGGGCTTGCCTCGGCCAAATCGCATCCTTCCAATTTCATTCGAGATCTTTCTGTGACAAATGAGAGTGGATAGAGGAAGAGAACCGTCAGTCCCTCTGGAATTGGAGCCCTTTCTCCAGTTTATTTGTGTCTCCTCCCGAAGGTGCTTGAGCTCAGCACTCCTCAGTCGCTTGAGGAGGACTTTTTCCAAGTATAGTCTTTTTTCTGAGTGTGTGGTCATGAGATTTCCCTTGTATTGGGCGCTCTTCTTTTTGTAGATAGACTGTATGGCGACAGTTGTAGAGTGGTTAAGAATAGCTCTTTGAATTTTCCGCTCTTGAAGCTGTCATTCTGCACTTTCTCCACTCAACGGAGTTGCCAGTTCAGCTTCTTTGGGATTGAGTGAAAAAATAAATGCAATATAGCGCTCGCGTGACAACCTAAATGATTAAATAAACAATTGACAAAAATAATAATAATAATAATAAACCTGTGAAATAGAGTCCAAAAAAGAGTCCTGAAGCTGCTCAAAAAGTTACTCTGGTTATCTTACAACCAGGAATAGATGTATGGGTGATAAACCTCTTGTGGCGCTGAGGCAAGGGGTGGCCTCTGAGAATTGTTTGAACCGTGGATATTAAATGATTACCTCAAGAGAGGGGAGACAAAACATAGAAAACACTGCAATAGTGCATTACCCAATGACTATATCTGTGTAAATGAACAGAGCAATTTATTGTGACAACAATGAAATAATAATAATAATAATAATAAAATTGATTACAATTACAATTGATTTTGGGTATTAACTAAATGTTTAAGAATACCAAAACTTCCATCCTTTACAGTGCCTCTCCAATATCTGTGAAGAATTTCATTCTATTGTAATATACTAATCCATGATGAATTCCATTTCATTTCATCTGAATTTGTTGTATATGTATGTATTATCCTAGTGCTAAATTGCTAATCATTGTTGTATATTTTTGTTGTATATGTTAGTATAAAATTTACTGTCTGACATACTTACACTTGGCCAGCTTTAGTTACAAATCCTACCTATAATGGTGATTGTTTGCCATGCATATATGAAGGTGGGTGTAATTACCCTACCTTCTATTTTAGATGATTAAAAACTAAGAAGAAAAAGAAACCTAGTGAGTGAGCACTCAGTCACAGAATGTGTAATATGATTGTATGTTAAAAATCAATTATTGTCATCTAACAAATATAAAATAAAGGGATTTAAAATAAACAGCAACAAAGTAACTGTAATCAAAATAACATTGCTGTAAAAGCTTTGTTGATTAACACAGCGGTGCGCAAACTGTGGGGCGCGACCCCCAGGGGGGGCGCGAGACTGCCGACGGGGGGCGCGGGGTTTACAGAGGCCCCGCGCGCTTCCCGAAGGCACTTAAATTAAGTGCCGGGGGAGCTGCAGGGCCTCTGTAAACCTAACATACCGTGGCTCCGGCGGCTTCCTCCCTGCGTCGCCATGGCAATGCGGCGTCAAAATGATGCTGCGAGGTCATGCGACGTCCCGTTGCTATGGCAACATGACGTCATTACGCCGGAGCGCGGGTAAGTTGGGGTTGGGGGGGGCGTGGGAGTGAGGGGACAGCCGGCAGGGGGGCGCAGGGAAAAAAGTTTGCGCCCCCCTGGATTAACATATGGGAGATATGCCATTAGTTCAAAATCTCATGCTGTGCATAACAGCCTGATAGAAATAGGGGTTAATATCATTCACTGCTGTAATAACTACCTTAATGGCCAGTGATATATGTGGGTAAATAGGACCCAACTAGCTGACGGCTAAAATATATCAAAGAATCCTAAAGATACCCTAAATGATAGTGAGTAACCTCAATTGTATAACCTAGTGAACCTGCAGAGATGTCCCTTTATGGGGGCATATAGCCGCTATTTCAGCAATAGGGATACAGTACTGCATAGGGTAACTGTAGTGAGGTAGTTAATACAAGTAATAATCACAAAGGGATCCGCAAAACACACCTATAATGAACCAAGGTGTCTTGCATATGATAATATCCCTGTACAAGAGAGGAGTGTCAATTTTAGGAATGAATGGTACAATAGCTTGATGTAAGAGAGCAACTGTCGGTAGTTTTGGGCATAGGTCCCAAATACAGTGCTCAATCCAATTCTGAACCGTTAGACAATGATAGATTTAAGTCCACATATCATGGTAACAGGAAACCATATCAGCCAAGAGATAGAGTATATTGACCCAGTGCTATTTGAATGCAGCAAAGACACTCAATGTAATGGCAATAGTCCATGTGTCATAGTAAATAAAGGGTTAACATAACATTGTTGTGTAGGACTCCGCCATACCAAATCCTTATGCTGCAGCACTGTTCCAGGTCATCCAGTCTCCCTGTGAAGGAAATATACTCACAGAAGGCTGGTTCCTATGCAGCGTGCAGCACGCTCAGTGTTCAAGTTGAAGTTGAAATCCAAGGATTCCTGCGGTGCACAGCCAAGTAGAGTAGAGGACCAGCAAGGTGTGGGTTAAAAATATTTTATTAGTACAACATGGTACAGGGGACATACACTCTGACGCGTTTCGGACTGGTATAGTCCTTAGTCATAGAGCTAATTCGCGCCATTCATCCCCACTGATTTAAAGAGCTAAGCCCGCCCCCCTGCGTCATTGCGCTCCCCGTTTTTGGCGCGAAAATCGCCAAAGTATGACCTGATTGGCTGAAACTCCCAGCGAATGGGATAGCTTGCTGCCGTGGGTATGTATCAAGAGGAGGGGAATGATGCGCGTCTAGCTTCAGCGCGCAAACCCCTCTGCCGATACACGCAGCGTCGTTGCTAGGTGATGCTTGTAAACAATAACATTAAGCCATCAATCCCCATACACGATACATAACTATGCATTGCTTACGGGGTAACAAGGGAGGCGGGGAGGGGGGAAGGAAGGGAGGGGGGGGAAGCTACAAAAAGAACATGTGGGGATGAAGAAAAAAGTTAAAACTAACATAGTAAAAGCATGTTAAATCATATACAAAAAACATAAATGACATACAAAAACATTTAAACATTATATAGCAAATCTAAAACCTGAAATGTAGGTTGCATGTATAGGTTGAGGACAAAAGTTGTTCTACAATGTTTATCCTATTGACATATTCAACTAATGTTAATGTTAATAATTGGCATTTACTAATACATTTGTTATAGTCTGTGAATAAGCATATGTCATTAAAGAATGCACAATATATAGAAGTATTCGTTTAAGACAGTTATTGTCTGACTGTGCGAACAATATACCTGGTCTCTAACGCAAGACAATCAAATATGTTGGATGGAAATACAATGGATACTAAATATTCATATTCTCAGTTGTTTTCAACCACAATTTTTAATAGCATTTGAATAAACGAAAGCTACTCAGATTTTGTAAATTTTTGGACCAAAATATAGGGCAAATCAAACGAAAGATTGGGCTCATTCATCAGTTTGAGTCAGGTTAGAAAGTGTTTAAGCTCCCAATCTTGATTCATGCCCCTGGGTGCCAATGTCCCCAGGGCATAAATCCAGAACATCTCCCTGCGGTTTAATGATGCCTCCCTGTGTCCTCCTCTAGGATGTACAGAGATGTTCTCAATGGCACTATACGTAAGTGTTTTAATAGATCCTGAGGGACATGTGTTAAAATGACGCGCTACCGGAAAGCGTTCATCGCTGTTCTTGATACTGCGGATGTGCTCTGTGATTCTGACCTTCAATGCCCTAATGGTCCTGCCTATATAGCCACTACCACATGCACATTTCAGTATGTAAATTACAAAGTTAGTGTTGCATGTCATAAATGACTCTAATCGGTAAACATGCCCAGTATGAATATCTCTTACTGATTTTAATGGTTCAGCATACCTGCAGAGATTGCATAGGCCACATTTAAAGAATCCCTTAGGTAGAAGTTTGGTATTTTTGACCTTTGACTCAAACAGACTAGGAGATACATAGTTGCCGATGGTTTTGGCTTTCTTAAACACCGTTCTAGGTTTTTGTGTGGTATAGGGATCCAAATCTGCATCTAATTTTAGGATTCCCCAATGTTTTTGTAAAATGTATCTAATCTGTTCTGCTTGTTTGGAGAAAGTGGTTATGAAGAGTGGGCACTGGTTATTAAGATTATTATGTAGTGTCTTTTTGTGGTTTCTCTTTTTTAAGAGGTACTCCCGATCTGTTTCTAGGGCATGATTAAATGCGCTCTCCAGATCTCTCTCCACATACTGCACCGACACACTTTATTCGAGCAAATACCCTGTATGTACCTGGCAGATACCTGGAATACGCCGCTCCTCACCTCTGACAAGCCCCGTTGCATTTGCCTTCCCAGCCTGGGTTCATGCCTGGCTGACGGGCGGCTGATCTGTTAAATGATAATGATTAGGATTTAATAGGCTGCAATGCTTCGCATGTCTACCAGATGGCATAAATTCACGAATTGTAATGCAGTATATATATATATATACTGTGCAGTATTGCAGCCAGCGGGAATAAAATGCTTCAATCCCTGCCTGGAAAATACCTCAATGCACTCGGGCAGAAAACAGTCACAAACCTCAATACACCCGGGTATACCCGAATTCGTGGGACTAGCCGAGCTCGAATAAAGTGTGTCGCCAGTGTAACCACGATCTCTGAATCTTTTCTTCAGATCCTCAGCCTGTACCAAAAAGGATTCTTTTGTGGAGCACAATTGTCTTAATCTCAGAAATTGCCCTTTTGGTATGCCCTTTATAAGGGGTCTTGGATGGGCACTATTCGATCTGAGCAGGGAATTTTTGGAGTTTATCTTCCTATAGATGTTGGTCTGTATTTTCTGACCAACATCAATGTACAAATGTAGGTCTAAATAATCAATCTGTGAGTCACTATATGAATGTGTAAATTTTAGATTGTACGTATTCGCCTCAAGATATTCAAAGAAAGCGTGTAAAGTGTCATTGTCCCCATTCCAGATAAATAATAAGTCGTCAATAAAGCGACGATAAAAAATAATATTATCACTAAAAGGGTTAGTGTCACCAAAAATATAAGTGGACTCCCAAAATCCCATATAAAGCTTTGCATATGACGGTGCAAATGACGTGCCCATTGCTGTGCCTTGTGACTGTAAATAAAATTGTGAATCAAACATAAAATAATTGTGTTGTAACAGAAACATCACTGAATCCAACAAAAAAGTGTTTTGTGCCAAATTTAAATTAGAGTGATTGAGAAAGTGACTGATTGCTCTCGTACCTAAAGTGTGATCAATAATCGTGTATAAAGAGGTTACATCGAGCGTAACTCAAGTGTAACCATTAAGCCATTGGATTCTTTGAATATCTTGAAGCAAGTCCACAATGTCCCTTAGATAAGCGGGTAGTGTTTTTACCAGAGTTTGTAGGAAATAATCAACGTACCTAGATAGACCATCTCCCAAAGATCCAATGCTAGATATAATTGGTCTGCCAGGAGGACAAAACAAGGTTTTGTGGATCTTTGGGATATGGTGAAAAATAGGTACAGTTGGGAATGGATTATACAAATAGGATGACTCACGACTATTATGTACTCCCAATTCCCTGCCCAGATCAAACAATTCCCGGATCTCCACTAGATATGACTGTGTAGGATCTTTATCCAACTTGCAATATGCCTATGTGTTAGACAGCTGTCTCAAGGCCTCTGTACGGTTAGCTTCCGTATGCATAATAACCACTGCTCCCCCTTTGTCCGCATTTCTAATGATAATGTGAGACCTCTTTTTTAATGAATTCAAGTTTATTCTATCTTCTTTGGATAAGTTGTCAAAGGATGGAGCAGTGAATGTATAGCTCTTAGCTAGATCCTGTAAATCCTTCTCCACTAGCCTCTCATAGGTCTGTAAATGAGGACCCTTGGAGAATGATGGACAGAAAATAGACTTACTCCTAAATTGTGTATGTTTAGTACCACTCAAAAATGAAAACTGCTCCTCAGTACTCATGGAATCTGAAATAATGTCATCTCTGTCAAGATCTAACATGTCCTGAAGTACCCCATACTCTTTGAAGGATAATCTATCAACCTGAAGCTCATCAACTGTCTGAGAGGGGTCCATGGGATCCCTGTCACCCAGCGGAGGAGGTTCAGTGTAAGATTTATCTTTAGATGCAAAACATTTTTTTAAAGACAGTTTGCGGACATATTTCTGTAGATCGATAACCGTGTTAAACAAATTGAAATCATTCATGGGGGCGAAGTTGAGGCCCTTGTTCAACACGGCTATTTCACCCTCTGGAATAGTAATCCCTGAAATATTGATAACGTTGTGGCCTTCCATCATGGGTCGATTTTTCTTTTCTTCTGTGCCCTGTTTTTTATTCTAGCGCCTTGTCCCTTTGTGGAGTTTTTTGACGCCTTTTGACTCCTCAAGTCATATGATGTGGATGCCTCGCCATGTTTCATATTCCAGGTTTCATAATCAGTATTCTCGCCATATCTATCTGTATCCTCGTCCGTGGAGAAGGATACTGTATGTTGGCGACTTTCTCCATCAGAAATGCCCGATAAGCTTGATGTTTCTGCAGATTTTTTTAGAATGGATCTTTTTGGTGTTGACCTTCTGGATCTATCTTTTCTGTTGTTATTCTGGACTCCTTTTTGACCAAATTCCTGGCGTGCAGTATTTCTTGATGGTGGAGGTCTCTGCCAAACGTAGACTTGGTGACGCTCGTAGTCAATACGGTCCCTCTCGAATTTTTGCTGTTTTTTTAGCATAATTTCACCTTCCACTTTCTCCACATTTTTTGACAACTTTTTATCCAAAACTTGGAAGTTTTCCAATTCTTTAAATGTGTTGAGCTTCTGCTGTAAGTCTTTTATATTCTTCTTCACAATTATCCTTTCTTGGATTTTTGTTTTAATGATCATGTCCATTAACTTCATGAAACATTCTTCTAATGTGCTGATCTATTCTTCGAAATCTTTAGATGGAAATCCAAAAGACGGCGTCTTTTTAACGCGAAGACCTCTGGGGATCCTTTTTGTAAGGACATAATTATCAAATGTGGTAATGTCCCACCAGAGTCTTATGTTCGTTAACAGTATTTTTTCCAATTTGGTGAAGTAAAGTTCCAAATCAGTATTATCTTCAAC
This sequence comes from Ascaphus truei, assembly GCA_036426205.1. Taxonomy (NCBI): domain Eukaryota; kingdom Metazoa; phylum Chordata; class Amphibia; order Anura; family Ascaphidae; genus Ascaphus; species Ascaphus truei. The sequence goes on from WSYH01006669.1 coordinate 17,388, forward strand.
CATATCAAGGGGGACATTATCAAATAGATATGCTGCCCTACACCTTCTCCCCGAATTATCCGCACACTTGTGTACAAAAGTATCATTCACAGATCCCTCTGATTCAGAACCTTCCATGTCTTCCTCCATTCACAGAAAAAAGTCACCCAAATACCAGTATTAAAAATAGAAAAATAATAAGTATACACCGTCAGACTGACTTAAGCTGGTCCCTACATGCATAAGACATTGTAATTGCTTGTTGTCATCTTCAGATGAGTGACTGTGTATATAACGTAGTCGGTAGTTTGGGGCATAGGTCCCAAATACAGTGCTCAATCCAATTCTGAACCGTTAGACAATGATAGATTTAAGTCCACATATCATGGTAACAGGAAACCATATCAGCCAAGAGATAGAGTATATTGACCCAGTGCTATTTGAATGCAGCAAAGACACTCAATGTAATGGCAATAGTCCATGTGTCATAGTAAATGAAGGGTTAACATACCATTGTTGTGTAGGACTCCGCCATACCAAACCCTTATGCTGCAGCACTGTTCCAGGTCATCCAGTCTCCCTGTGAAGGAAATATACTCACAGAAGCTGGTTCCTTTGCAGCGTGCAGCACGCTCAGTGTTCAAGTTGAAGTTGAAATCCAAGGATTCCTGCGGTGCACAGCCAAGTAGAGTAGAGGACCAGCAAAGTGTGGGTTAAAAATATTTTATTAGTACAACATGGTACAGGGGACACACACTCTGACGCGTTTCGGACTGGTATAGTCCTTCGTCATAGAGCTAATTCGCGCCATTCATCCCCACTGATTTAAAGAGCTAAGCCCGCCCCCTGCGTCATTGCGCTCCCCGTTTTTGGCGCGAAAATCGCCAAAGTATGACCTGATTGNNNGATGGGAAACTCCCAGCGAATGGGATAGCTGCTGCATCTGTGGGTATGTATCCAAGAGGAGGGGATGACGCGCGTTAGCTCAGCGCGCAAACCCCTATGCCGATACACGCAGCGTGTTGCTAGGTGATGCTTGTAAAAAATACATTAAGCCATCAATCCCCATACACGATACATAACATGCATTGCTTACTGCTTGCGGTTCGGGGGTAACAAGGAGAGACGGGGGAGGGGGAAGGAAGGGAGGGGGGGGAAGGGGGGGGGGAAGCTACAAAAAGAACATGTGGGATGAAGAAAAAAGTTAAAACTAACATAGTAAACGCATGTTAAATCATATAAAAAACATAATGCTACAAAACATTTAAACATTATTAGCGAATCTAAAACCTGAAATGGGTTGCCTGCTCCGATGCTCAGATTGAAGTGCCCATCCAAGACCCTTATAAGGGCATACTACCAAAGGGCAATTCTGAGATTAGATGATTGTGCTCCACAAAAGAATCCTTTTTGGTACAGGCTGAGGATCTGCAGAAAAGACTCAGAGATCGTAGTTATGTGGAGAGAGATCTGGAGAGCGCATTTAATCATGCCCTAGAAACAGATCGGGAGTACCTCTTAAAAAAGAGAAACCCCAAAAAGACACTACATAATAATCTTAATAACCAGTGCCCACTCTTCATAAACCACTTTCTCCAAACAAGCAGAACAGATTAGATACATTTTACAAAAACATGGGGAATCCTAAAATTAGATGCAGATTTGGATCCCTAACACCACAAAAACCTAGAACGGTGTTTAAGAAAGCCAAAACCATCGGCAACTATGTATCTCCTAGTCTGTTTGAGTCAAAGGTCAAAATACCAAACTTCTACCTAAGGGATTCTTAATGTGGCCTAGCAATCTCTGCAGGTATGCTGAACCATTAAAATCAGTAAGAGATATTCATACTGGGCATTTTACCGATTAGAGTCATTTATGACATGCAACAACTAACTTTGTAATTTACATACAAATGTGCATGTGGTAGTGGCATATGCAGGACATTAGGGCATTGAAGGTCAGAATCACAGAGCACATCCGCAGTATCAAGAACAGCGATGAACGCTTTCCGGTAGCGCGTCATTTTAACACATGTCCCTCAGGATCTATTAAAACCCTTACGTATAGTGCCATTGAGAACATTTGTACATCCTAGAGGAGGACACAGGGAGGCATCATTAAACCGCGGGAGATGTTCTGGATTTATGCCCTGGGACATTGGCACCCAGGGGCATGAATCAAGATTGGGAGCTTAAAACACTTTCTAAGAACTCAAACGATGAATGGGCCAATCTTTCATTTGATTTGCCCTATATTTTGGTCCAAAAATTTACAAAATCTGAGTAGCTTTCGTTTATTCAAATGCTATTAAAAATTGTGGTTGAAAACAACTGAGATTGAATATTTAGATCCATTGTATTTCCATCCACATATTGATTGTCTTGGCGTTAGAGACCAGGTATATTGTTCGCACGTCAGACAATAACTGTCTTAAACGAATACTTCTATATATGTGCATTCTTTAATGACATATGCTTATTCACCAGACTATACAAATGTATTAGTAAATGCCAATTATTAACATAACATTAGTTAATACGTCAATATGATAAACATTGTAGAACAACTTTTGTCCAACCTATACATGCAACCTCCATTTCAGGTTTTAGATTCGCTATATAATGTTTAAATGTTTTGTATGTCATTTATGTTTTTTGTATATGATTAACATGCTTTAATATGTTAGTTTTAACTTTTCTTCATCCCCACATGTTCTTTTTGTAGTCACCCCCCCCTCCCCCCCCCTCCCGCCTCCCTTGTTACCCCGTAAGCAATGCATAGTTATGTATCGTGTATGGGGATTGATGGCTTAATGTTATTGTTTACAAGCATCACCTAGCAACGACGCTGCGTGTATCGCAGAGGGGTTTGCGCGCTGAAGCTAGACGCGCACTCATTCCCCTCCTCTTGATACATACCCACGGCAGCAAGCATCCCATTCGCTGGGAGTTTCAGCCAATCAGGTCTACTTTGGCGATTTTCGCGCCAAAAACGGGAGCGCATGAGCAGGGGGCGGGCTTAGCTCTTTAAATCAGTGGGATGATGAGCGAATTAGCTCTATGACTAAGGACTATACCATCCGAAACGCAAGCAGAGTGTTGTCCCCTGTACCATGTGTACTAATAAAATATTTTAAAAACACCACACATCCTGCTGGTCCTCTACTCTACTTGGCGGTGCACCGCAGGAATCCTTGGATTCAACTTCAACTTTGAACACTGAGCGTGCTGCCAGCTGCATAGGAACCAGCCTTCTGTGAGATATTCCTCACAGGGAGACTGGATGACCTGGAACAGTGCTGCAGCATAAGGATTTGGTTTATGGCGGAGTCTCCACACACAATGTTATGTTAACCCTTATTTACTATGACACATGGACTACTTGACCATTACATTGAGTGTCTTTGCTGCATTCAAATAGCACTGGGTCAAATAATCTATATTCTTGGCTGATATGGTTTCTTGTTACCCATATAGTGGACTTAACATCTATCATTGTCTACGGTTCAGAATGGCGATTGAGCACTGTATTTGGGAACTATGCCCAAAACTACCGACAGTTGCTCTCTTACATCAGCTATTGTACCATCATTCCTTCAAAATTGAATACCCTCTCTGACAGGGATATTACATATGCAAGACACCTTGGTTCATTATAGGTGTGTTTTGCGGACCCTTTGTGATTACTTTGTATTAACTACCTCACTACAGTTACCCTATGCAGTACTGTATCCCTATTGCTGAAATAGCGGCTATATGCCCCCATAAAGGGACATTTCTGCAGGTTCACCTAGGTTTTACAATTGAGGTTACTCACTATCATTTAGGGTATCTTTAGGATTCTTTGATATATTTTAGCCGTCAGTAGTGGGGTCCTATTTACCCCACATATATCACTGGCCATTAAGCGTAGTTATTACAGCAGTGAATGATTATTAAACCCCTATTTCTATATAGGCTGTTATGCACAGCATGAGATTTGAACTAATGGATATCTCCCATATGTTAATCCCAGGGGGGCGCAAACTTTTTCTGGCCCCCTGCCGGCTGTCCCTACTCCCACGCCCCCCAACCCCCAAACTTACCCGCCGCTCCGGCAGTAATGACGTCATGTTGCCATAGCCAACGGGGGCGTCGCATGACCTCGCTAGATCATTTGACGCCGCATTGCCAGGTGCGACGCAGGGAGGACGCCGCGAGCCACGGTTATGTTAGGTTTACAGAGGCCTTGCAGCCCCCGGCACTTAATTTAAGTGCTTTCGGGGAGCGCGCGGGGCCTCTGTAAACCCCGCGCCCGTCGGCCAGTCTCGCGCCCCCCCTGGGGGTCGCGGCCCCACAGTTTGCCGCACCGCTGTGTTAATCAAACAGCTTTTACCGCAATGTTATTGAGTTACATTTAAGTTGTTGTGGTGTATTTTAAATCCCTTTATTTTATATTTGTTAGCTGACAATATTGATTTTAACATACAATCATATACACATTCGTGACTGAGCTCACTCATAGGTTTCTTTTTCTTCGTAGTTTTAATCATCTAAAATAGAGGTAGGGTAATCACCCCACTTCATATATGCATGGCAAACAATCACCAATAGGTAGGATTTGTAACTAAAGCTGGCCAGTGTAGTTGTCAGACAGTAAATTTATACTAATTATACGACCAAAATATCAACCATGATTAGCCAGTTAGCACTAGGAGTAATCATAAATATAAAACAAATTCAGATGAAAGAATGGAATTCACTCATGATTAGTCTTATAACAAGAATGAAATTCTTCACAGATATTGGAGAGGCACGTTAGATAAGGGATGGAAGTTTTGGTTATTCTAAACATTTAGTTAATACCCAAAATCCAATTGTAATTGTAATCAATTTTATATTATTATTATTATGATTTCATTGTTGTCACAATAATTGCTCTGTTCATTTACACAGTATATAGTCATTGGGTATAATGCACTAGTTGCAGTGTTTCTATGTTTTGTCTCCCCTCTCTTGAGGTAATCATTTAATATCCACGGTTCAAACCAATTCTCAGAGGCCACCCATTGCCCTCACGCCACAGAGAAGGTTTATCACCCATACCATCTATCCTGGTTGTAAGATAAACCAGATAAATTTTGAGCAGCTTCAGGACTCTTTTTTGGACTCTATTTCACAGGTTATATATTATTATTATTTTGTCCCATTGAGTTCTTATTAGATCATTAGGTTGTCACGGAGCGCTTTATATTGCATTTATTTTTTTCATATCCCAAAGAAGCGTGAACTGGCAACTCCGTTGAGTGGAGAAAAGTGCAGAAATGACAGCTTCAAGAGCGGAAATTCAAAAGAGCTATTCTTAACCACTCTACAACTGTACGCCATACCAGTCGATCTACAAAAAGAAGAGCGCCAATACCGGGAAATCTCATGACCACACACTCAGAAAAAAGGACCTACCTTGGAAAAGTCCTACTCAAGCGACGATTGGAGTGCTGAGCTCAATGCACCTTCGGGAGGAGAACACAATATAAACTGGAGAAGGGCATCCATTCCAGAGGGACTGACGTTCTCTTCCTCTATCCACTCTATTGTCACAGAAAGATCTCGAATAGAAAGTTGGAAGGATGCGATTTGGCCGAGGCAAGCCGAGTCTCCCAAAACACGGGGAGGTATGTAACAGGGGATTTGTCCCATGTTCAAACATGTGATCTAATCCAGAAGTTGGTGTTTAGCGGGTAGACAGCTATAAACCAACCCCCACCTGGCTGATTCAGGGTGTGACAGAAAAGCCGCCTCTGAGACAGGAAGAGGATTCTTCCTGAGCTCACACCTGACTAGCGCAGACCCAGGAGCGAAGAAAGAGCAGAGATACCAGAGTCTCCAAAGTGGCCTGAGCCCCGATCGCTATCTGCGGAACAACAGAGATGTCTTGAGCTGGCCAAAAGACTGCCAGCTGACAAAAGTCTTCTTTGAACCTGAATGCGGAAATAGCGAGGAAAAGGCAGCACCAGGAAAGCAGAAGAAGCCCTCCCCCTACAACTCAAGAGACAGATAAGACCTTCTTAAAAGACGGTTATAACCCTAATATATATATATATCGCTATGATTTGGCTGTGTGAATTGCTGGGCTAACCACACAGTTAACGAGGGCTGGACTACAAGGTTTAATATTCTCCAAGTGGAGACCAATTTTGCTTGCAGATTTCACATGTTTGCTTTGTTTTTAAAGCAACCAGGCGCCATAAGTTCATGTAAGTTTCCACAGTAAAATACGTCTCCATTTGGATGCTTTGAAACACGTCTCTTAACAGTGCTTTAAAGCATACATCCAGAAAACCTTAAGAATTTAAATATTTCAGAAGAAGAAATACTCTAGGTGGCTATGCCCAAGCTCCGTTTAGTGGCTTAAGAGTTTAAAGCTTTTAGAACGTGATATTGCGCCAGCGCGATCACAGAGCCAACGCTAATAGGCACTATAAGTCTAAACAAGCTTTTTTTCCAAGTCCCACCAAACAGTACGATCAGATAATACGTTTTGTTGCCTTCTTGTCTGATCTCTAAGCACGCTAAGAGATAGTTCTTTCAAACGGCGGCAGAAAAAAACACAACAGACCCAAGGCAGGCGGCAAAGGATCAGGAATAGTAAAAAATATTGTTAACATTGTTGCAGCACACACATCAGACAACAGGGACGGACAGAGTGACCGGCGTGACCCCACGGGTGATACCACAGGCATCACCGGGGTCACCCCGAGGGCTACATCCTGGCAGGTCCACTTCATGGGTGTCCGGGGTCCCAAGGTTATGCGGGAGTCAGGTGTGCAGGTCCGGTGGGTATGGGGCCCACACGCCGGCGCTTGTACAATGGTGTGTCTCAAAAAAAAACAATATTTCTTAACTAATACCACCCCCCCTCCCTGCCCTAACATACAATACAGTAATGGGCAAAATTACTTAACACTAAGGATAAATGCAATTGCCCATTTAAATACATTAATCACAAAATACGAACGTATAATAACATATTACATTTATTTTTAAGGCCACCCACGCTGAAGGCCACTCATCTCATCTTCATCTGCCCATGTCCACCTTGGTGCTGGCACAAAATACCAAAGAATCTCAACAATACCAACGTTAATGTCCCCTCAACACTTAACTATTTTCAATCAGGTCATACTTTGGCGATTTTCGCGCCAAAAACGGGGAGCGCGATGACGCAGGGGGGCGGGCTTAGCTCTTTAAATCAGTGGGGATGAATGGCGCGAATTAGCTCTATGACTAAGGACTATACCAGTCCGAAACGCGTCAGAGTGTGTGTCCCCTGTACCATGTTGTACTAATAAAATATTTTTAACCCACACCTTGCTGGTCATCTACTCTACTTGGCTGTGCACCGCAGGAATCCTTGGATTTCAACTTCAACTAAGAGAGCAACTGTGCTGTGAGTGGAGAATTAACAACACCCGACCGATCACGGAGATGCAGTAGCCCAATGTGCATATACTGCTATATTGTGAGTTAAACGGTGTGCCAAATCCAATAACCTGACCACTACCAGCAAAGCAGCAACCCTATATGAGCAGACTGCTGTGTTGTAAGGTAAATGGTAATGTTTAGCCAGTAACCCGACTGGTCACAGTAGGTGGCAAACCAAAGTAAATAGGTTGCTGTGCTGCGAGACTGACAGTGATAGATTTGATCACCCGGTCAGTCCCAAAACAGCTGTTAGTGCAGATATTGGTAAGCAAATTGCCGTGAGTAAGAAAAACATACAGCTTCCTGCACAGACCAGGGAATGGTTACACAGAATGAAACACAGTTGCAATCGTGGCAAAGTGAGTGACAATGTATCAAATATTCAATACCAGCACATCCAGAGCCAAGAGGTAATTGACACTAACACTGACTTATAACGTGCATTGTCCCCTACATCAGCACTGATCATTTGATATCAATGCTGATGTGCTCGAGGACATGCCTACAATAAAGAGCAGTGAAAAATAAGATCCCCTATTGCAAAATTGAGCCAGTAGTGTAGAGGAGCAAGTCAGGGGTTAACTTTTGACAGCCATATTAGTAGTGACTATATAAACCTTCACTAACCCTAAGGCACCTCCCCCTATGAGTTACGTGCCCTGAAGAAGTGTTCTTACTATTCCCCCACACACGCGGGACGCTACCATTGCGGCTGCAACATTAACTGATTTTCTATCTAAGTTGCGGAGTCCCGGCGTTTATTGTTTTTACCACTGATCAATGATCCTGCGTGTAGCTCCTCTACACTACGGGCTCAATTTTGCAATAGGGGATCTTATTTTTCACTAAACAGCGCTTAACCTGTGATGTGTATTTACACGTGCAACAAATACTATAATATCGTGCAAAAAATTTAAACAACAAAATGTGAAAAAACAATTGTGATAACAAAAGGACGGAGCTGCCAAAGGCTTCGCACAATGCAAGTTACCTCCAACCTGCATACAATAGTATGGTGAAGAAAAAAGGATACCTGGCGCTCAAAATTACAATGTGTCCATAGGAAACAAAACAGTCTCTTGAAAATCCCCCAGAGAGTCCAAATCATGAAGTTGATGTCGGAAGGTTTTCTTCACTGCTGCAACATCCCAATCTACCTGGAATTGATAGAAAAGCACACCATTGCGCAGTATCCCTGGTCTTAATAGCTTCCCTTTACACAATATAGGTCCCAATGTAGACTATGCCTACTTACAGGAATGACTCTTTCTGGATACAGTTGAGACAATCTGTGCTTTAACCCCTTCCGTGTCCACTGGTACCACGAATCCCCCGAGTACTTCCTTTATCCCTTGAAGCTCCGTGGTTCAAGGATCTCCCATATCACACGGACCCCCAGAGAGAGAGAGTGGATAATAGCAAAGATTGCACAAATGTAATTAAAAAACGGCTACAACAAGCCTAAAATACACTTACATGCACTCACATATATACATGTGGTTTAAAACATCATGAGGATGCCGTCTGCAGCTTGTGATGTTATTCCCTTGACTCCTCCGGTTGAGATCCGACCTCTCACTGCTTCACCTCAGCCGGTCTGACACGCCTGCGTCTCTCACTTGTTTGGCTGCGTTCTGGTACACAGCCACCTAGCGTAACACACTGTGCGCCTCTGGAGTCTCTGGGAGTCCCTTGCCGACAGCAACTCCAAGCTCCTCCCACCCTAACGCGTTTCGTGACGTAGGGACGTCACTTTCTCAAAGGAATGTGGAGCTACTTCCGATCTCTCAATTTATACCCCCCAAGGAGATAATTAACCCCTTATGTGATAACTGCATGTTGATCCGTCCATATAAAACCTTGTTTGTCACATTTCAATGTGTGTCTGAGGGTAATAATACCCTGGGATTCAGAGGCACACCGATTATGTGGTAAACAATAATGTGGTAATTAATCTAAAGTGATTGGAGACACTGTGTGTCTCTAGACTTCTTGATAGATCCCAATGATAGATCTAAGCATCAAAACATCACTTGGCTATCCGTTTTAAAAGGATATTTTGTATGTGCTAAATGTATCGCTTGCAATTACAGTGAGAAATGTGTTCAGTTTCAATCTACTGTTACAAACAAAACCTATGAGATTGGCTCATTTATTAACTGTAAAAGCAAGTTCTGTGTATACCTCCTACAATTTCCTTGCGTATTTCAATATGTGGGAAGAACGGGAAGACCGCTTAAACGTAGACTAGCTGAACATATCTACAATATAAAAAGAGGTCTAGAGACACACAGTGTCTCCAATTACTTTAGATTAATCCATAACCAAAATCCCAAAGGATTAATTTGTAAAGGTATAGATTGCCCTAAAGCCCAATTGGAGGGGAGGTGATAGGTTAAACAGTTTGTCCAAGAAAGAGAGTTTTTGGATTTATACCTTAAAAACCTTGGTACCTAAGGGTTTGAATATAGAGTTTGACCTGGCTTCATTCTTGAAAGAATAACATCAGTTGCACATTAATTTATTATTTATTGTATAGTGTTGACTTAATACATACTGTACTTATGTATGTTTTTATTGTGATACATTACCATAGTATATTTGTATGTTTACCACATAATCGGTGTGCCTCTGAATCCCAGGGTATTATTACCCTCAGACACACATTGAAATGTGACAAACAAGGTTTTGTATTGTATTGTATATTGTATTGTATGTCTTTATTTATATAGCGCCATTAATGTACATAGCGCTTCACAGTAGTAATACATGTGGTAATCAAATAAATAACAGATAATATAAATAACAGATCATGGGAATAAGTGCTTTAGACATAAACGTAACATTAAGGAAGAGGAGTCCCTGCCCCGAGGATGGATTAACATGCAGTTATCACATAAGGGGTTAATTACCTGGTCAGCAACTACAACTCTGCCTTATCTTCCTCTCTTGATCTTCATGCCCCACTTTCTCTCTGCCGTCCTCGCCCTTCTAACCCCAGACCCTGGCTAAACTCCCACACACGCATGCTGCGTTCCTCCACTCGTTCCTCTGAACGCCTCTGGAGGAAATCTCATACGCTCGCAGACTTCATTCACTACAAATTTATGCTATCCTGTTTCAACTCTGCCCTCTTTCAGGCTAAACAAACCTACTTTTCATCACTAATCAACACACACAAGTCTAACCCACGCCGTCTCTTTTCTGTCTTTGACTCTCTACTCAGACCACCCTCAGCTGCCTCCTCTTCTTCATCCATCTCACCTCAGGACTTTGCTGACTTTTTTAAGAAAAAGGTGGAGTCCATACGGCATAACATCATCTTTTACCTCCTCCCATCCACAATGCCTTCCCAACTTCTCCTTCTGTCTCTTTGACTCTTTTCTGCCGACTCGGAGAGAGGATGTTTCACTGCTAATCTCCCTCTTCGCCCTCTACCCACTTGCCATACCGTTGAACCCAATTCCCTCCCTACTCCAAAGACCTCTTGCCTCCTTCTAATATCCCGTATCTCATCGACATCTAGGATCTTTAAACTCTCCTCACTTCTTCTCGTGGTACGCCTTTCCCTTCACCTTCAGCATGGCACCGTTATCCGTACTCCAACACAACTTTACCCTACTGTCCTTCTAACTATCGACCTGTCCCCTCCTGCCTTGCCTCCATCACTCCTGACGTCTTGTATTCTCTCTATTGCTAACAACACTTTCTCAACACCTATTCTGTACTAGGACCCTCTACAAATAAATGGCTTCCGCATGCTCACTACTGAAAAAGCCCTCACTAAAATAAACTGACACCTCCACGCTGTAACGAAAGAGGAGTCATACACTCTGTCCATATTACATCGACCTCTCTGCAGCATTCGACACACAGTGGACACCCTCTTGTCTCCTTCACATTCTCATACCTCTTGGTATTCGGAACAAAGCTTTATCTGATCTCCTCTTACTCTCACTCGTACCCTTCAGTGTCTCTTTTGCTAACCACCTCCTCCTCCTCATTGATCTCTCTGTGTGGGTTACCCCAGGGCTCTGTCCTGGAACCCTTCTCTTTTCTCTCTACACATCTCTCTAGGTGACCTAATCATTTTTGGTTTAAATATCACCTCTATGCTGACAGACACAAAATTTACCTTTCAACCCCTGACCTTACACCTGCTATACAGACAAAGTTTCTGAATGCCTCTCTGGAATTCATCCTGATGGCCATCCGCCGACTGAAACTTAACATGCAAAAACAGAGCTCCTTATACTACCTCCCAAACCTGGCCCTACTACATCCTTCCACATTGCTATTGGAAATACGATCATTCACACCAGTAGCCCAAGCACGCTGCCTAGGGGTCACACTTGATTCCTCTCCTCTCATTCTCCTCTCATATTCAAAACGTTTCTAAAACTTGTCGCTTTTTCTCCTCCATATCACAAAGAGTACGCCCTTCACCTCTGTTACTCAACTGCTAAAACTCTGACTCAGGTCCTCGTTCTCACTCTCGGATTACTGCAACCTCTGCTGTCCGGCCTTCCTACCTCTCACCTGTCCTCCCCTACAATCTATCCTAAACATCGGCTGCCAGAATCACTCTACTCTTTCCTAAATCTGTCTCAGCGTCTCCCCTGCTGAAATCCCTGTCCTGGCTTCCGATTAAATCGCGTATCTCACACTCAATTCTACTGCTCACTTTTAAAGCTTTACATTCTTCTGCCCCTCATTACATCTCAGCCCTAATTTCTCGCTATGCACCATCACGACTCTTGCGTTCTTCTCAAGGATGTCTTCTTTCTACCCCCTTTGTATCTAAAGCTCTCTCCCGCCTTAAACCTTTCTCACTTTCTGCCCCACACCTCTGGAATGCTCTTCCCCTCAATACCCGACTAGACCCCTCGCTATCCACCTTTAAGACCCACCTTAAGACACATCTGCTTAAAGAAGCATATGAGTAGCACTGGATAATCATGGACACATGACACAAAGCTTGGCCTCCTGCAGACGCACTTACTAGTATTCCCTCCTACTGTCTCTGTACGTTCTCCCTACCTACCATTTAGATTGTAAGCTCCTCGGAGCAGGGACTCCTTCCTTAATGTTACTTTTACAGTATGTCTGAAGCACTTATTCCCATGATGTGTTATTTATATTTGTTATTTATATGACATGTATTACTACTGTGAAGCGCTATGTACATTTTATTGCGCTATACAAATAAAGACATACATACATACATACATACAATTATCTCCTTGGGGGGTATAAATGGAGAGATCGGAAGTAGCTCCACATTCCTTTGAGAAAGTGACGTCCCTATGTCACGAAACGCGTTAGGGTGGGAGGAGCTTGGAGTTGCTGTCGGCAGGGGACTCCTAGAGACTCAAGAGGCGCATAGTGTGTTACGCTGGTTGGCTGTATACCGGAATGCAGCCAAACAAGTGAGGGACACAGGCGTGTCAGACCGGCTGGGGAGAAGCAGTGAGAGTGCGGATCTCAACCGGAGGAGTCAAGGGAGTACCATCACAAGCTGCGGACGGCATCCTCATGATGTTTTAAACCACATGTATATATGTGAGTGCATGTATAGTAAGTGTATTTTAGGCTTGTTGTAGCCGTTTTTTAATTACATTTGTGCAATCTTTGCTATAGTCCACCCTCTCTCTCTGGGGGTCCGTGTGATATGGGAGATCCTTGAACCACGGAGCTTCAAGGGATAAAGGAAGTACTCGGGGGATTCGTGGTACCAGTGGACACGGAAGGGGTTAAAGCACAGATTTTCTCAACTGTATCCAGAAAGCGTCATTCCTGTAAGTAGGCATAGTCTACATTGGGACCTATATTGTGTAAAGGGAAGCTATTAAGACCAGGGATACTGCGCAATGGTGTGCTTTTCTATCAATTCCAGGTAGATTGGGATGTTGCAGCAGTAAAGAAAACCTTCCGACATCAACTTCACGATTTGGACTCTCTGGGGGATTTTCAAGAGACTGTTTTGTTTCCTATGGACACAGTGTAATTTTGAGCGCCAGGTATCCTTTTTTCTTCACCAGTGTATCCCTATTGATGAAATAGCGGCTATATGCCCCCATAAAGGGACATCTCTGCAGGTTCACTAGGCTATACAATTGAGGTTACTCACTATCATTTAGGGTATCTTTAGGCCACTTTGATATATTTTAGCCATCAGCTAGTTGGGTCCTATTTACCCACATATATCACTGGCCATTAAGGTAGTTATTACAACAGTGAACGATATTATCCCCTATTTCTATCAGGCTGCTATCCACAGCATGAGATTTTGACCTAATGTCATATCTCCCATATGTTAATCAACAGAGCTTTTACAGCAATGTTATTCTGATTAGTTACTTTGTTGCTGTTTATTTTAAATCCCTTTATTTTATATTTGTTAGATGACAATAAATGATTTTTAACATACAATCATATTACACATTCTGTGACTGAGTGCTCACTCACTAGGTTTCTTTTTCTTCTTAGTTTTTGCCATTGCACCCTACCTAAGAACACCTCACTCCTATCATTTAGCTGTGCGGGGGCTTCCCTCTGTGTGTGTAGCTTTTAGATGATTATTAAGGATTATAGCTTGATGTAACCAATACTCATAACAGGACGACCCAGTGTCTAAGTATTCAATATTCTAATCTTGTGTTGTTGACATGTGAGTAATATTGTTCTATCTATGTATCCACAATGTTTAAAGTCATAACGGGATTATTGGCCGCTTTTAATTGATCTAATGATACTAATTGCCCGAACTGAAAGTCTTGGGGTATATAAAGGAATACATACCCATGTAGTATCCATCCCTGATAAGAAACCCACAATTAGGAGTTTCGAAACGCGTTGGACAATTTTGGCTTAGCAGGGACACCGTAGCAGTGGACACTATTGGTGACGTCAGCAGAGGAGCCGATCGATGAGACTCTGGCAGCAGCTGACTCCGAGCACGGAAGGCGGATCTCCTCAAGGTACTGGCGTACTTCACCCCACGGCGAGCGGTGTCAACCACCTAAAGAGACAAAATATCATTTGCGTACAGTGGCGGCCGCCTTTAGCCTCCTGTGGCTTTTTCCCCACGATTTTAAAAATCGCGGGCAAATCACGGGCTGATGCGGGCTGATGGGGGCCGGTTTTGGCCGTTTTGGGTGCTTGAGGGCATTTCTATTGTTTAGCGCTAAGCGCTTTCATTGTCTAGCGCTATTAGCGCTATCAGCTGATTTCGGGCCGCGCGGAGAAGGCCCGTGAGAGTCGGAAAACATCCCCGAATTTTTTCGGTTATGTTGGAGATTAAAAGGGGCCGCAACAGTATGTCCTAGCCACCTCTGTTGAGTAGGATTCCAGTTTTTCCCAACGGCGGAGCAAAGTTTTATTTAGGTGCAGCTGCACTGGGATGTTTTATACTTGACGTACACATGTACGAAATTGTATTATTATTATTATTTTTTCATTGTTGTCACAATAAATTGCTCTGTTCATTTACACAGATATAGGTTCTTTGGGATTGAGATGCAATTCCACCTCCATTTCCCGAGAACGTCCTATCTTCTCCGCTTCACCAGCTAAGGATTTTTCTGGGTTTGATTTGGCACATATATATTTTTGTGTTGCCTGTTGGCCAGCTGCAGGTTTTGCAAGTGCTTGCTTAGGTTGTTTAGTCTTTGCAACCTTGTTTTTCAGATGAGTGGTGTTCCCAGGTCTCACTGTACCCTTTTTTCTATGGGTTTTTGTGGCTGTGGGATACTGATGCTTGATCAGGGTCAATTCTTGTCCTTGTAATCTCATCAGCAAGAGATCCCTGGTTTTTGAGGGCATCTTGCAAATCTCTTCTCAGGGAATTTATCTGCTTTCTTTGTTTTCTCTGAGCTTGTCTCAGTGCCTCCTTCATATTCTGGAGTGCTATGATTTTTGTCGTCAAGGTTGCCGCTGCGTCTGTTTTCTCCTTGGCATACTGACTAAATGGGATGGAACAGCCTCTCTGCCTCTCCAGCTCTTGCTCCAGTTTCTGGGCCTTCTCCCGCTCCCTCTCATATAGAGTCACCTGATATCTAAGCTCTGCCTTCAGCGAGGCTCTGGTGACATGCAGCATGGCCTTTAGCTCCTGATACTGCTCTGTGGGGATGCACTGGGTAATCAGTCGTTCCTGCAGCGCTTGTTCCTCTTTAGCAGCCTGCAGATTTTCTTCCTGCAGAGTTCGCTTCTTCTCCTCGGCATTCTGGAGGTGTGTATGCAGACCTTGTAGTTGGTTTTGCAGTCGGTGCTCTGCTTCAAGCTTTCACCTTCCAGAAGTTTCTTTATTTTTTCCAGCTCATGGAGATTTTCATTCTTTCCATTGACGTGGTCTGTCAACTCAGAATTTTCTTTTTTAGTCTTAAATGTTCTCTATTTTCAGTCTTTGTAATATTCAAGACCTCATTGTAGTCCGCCTTCCATTTTTGCACCTCTGTTTGGAGACTGGCTGTCTCCTGGCGTGAGACTTCCATCTCTAGGTTGAGGGTCTGAAGTTCCTTCTGAGAGACTTTGAGATCTATATTAAGATTGACAATAGTTTTTTTTAGAATTGTCCAGCTCCTCAGCGTGACTGTGAAGTTCCTTTTTGGAGACTTCCAGTTTTGTGCGGCAGCTGCCTGTCCTGTGGTGTGAGGCATCCAGTGCTGTGCGGAGTGTATGAACCTCCTTCTGGGATTCGTCCACCTCTGTCCAGAAACTGTTGACCTCTTGTTGTGAGGCATTCAGTTCTAGGTGAAGAGTGTGAACCTCTTGCTGAAAGAATGTAATCTCCTTCAGTGCCTCCTCATACTTCTGCTTCAGCTTAGCCATCCTTCTATCAGATTGGCTCTGCTTTTTATCCATGGTGGTAATGGTAGCATTTGCAATATCTATCTCAGTCTTGAGATCGTCCAATTCTGTCCTGGCCAAAGAGTAAATTGTGAGCATATTCTTCTGTAGCTCCACGTTATTTTTCTGTATCTCTGTGTAATCATCTTTCTTCAGTTTCAATTGTTCACGGAGCATATAATAGTCATGCCTGGCAGTTTTCAGGACAGCTTCAGGGCTGGTCAAGGGATCGTCACTCATTGGTTCCAGTTTCACTTCCCTGATATGGTTGGTTGAGGGTTTCTCACTATTAGCACCAGACAGACACTTCTTTGGGGTACACGACTTCTGCCTTGGGCTCTCTGGATATTCGGTCATCCGCGGGACGAATTCTCAATTTTCTTTAGGCTGCAGGGCATCTCGGTCCCCCTTTTCCTCCGCGGGATCTGCGGACATGTCTGTTCCTTCCACGGTAAGTGAAGACCCGCTTTTCTTTTTCTGCCTTTTAATTTTGGATGCCTCCGTTCCATCAGGGATATTGGGGTCTCCGTCTTAATTTGAAACTTCAGCAGCTTCACTGTATCCGCCATGTTTTCCTTGCAGTTGTGTTAGGTGGTGTAAATATTCAGAGATCTGCTGCTCCCGCTTTTGCTCCTGTCGATCACATTCGCCATCATAGAGAGCGGTCTTTTCGGTTCGTACCGAGTTCAGACACCCCCTCCATTCTTGGGGTGTTTTGTGGGTGTGACTCGGTTCGGGTTCCCCATAAGAGATGTCTTCCTCCTTATCGGACTGGATGGGCCACTCTTCCATGGGGTAGGGTTCATTAGAGGAACGCCGCATATTGTCCTCCATTTTGGAGCTATCAGGTGTATATTTCTTCCTGACTTCAGGAGGTGCTATTGCAGCTCTTGTCATTGTATTCGCTAGAACCCCAAATTGTGGTAGTCCTACCGGTGGGCATATTTTGCTTGTAGAGGTCATAGCTCTCACAGGCATCTCTGTAGACTTTTTCTTTTTCTTACCTTTGGTAAGTTTTACAATATTAGCATTACTGTGCATGCATTCACTCATCGTCTGAATAAGGCCTGAAGGGACACTGCTCCGTGTGGCTGGGTTCTTTACACCAGGAACACATTTTCTTCCCCATTTTTGCAGAGTCTGTATTTGACTTCAGCTGGGCAGCCATTTTAAATTCCCAGGTTTTTTTTCCACACAGGGGTTTTCTTCACCTTGACCTTTTGGGGCACTATTTCTTTAAATACAATGCTTGCTAGCTGCCCATTTCCTTGCTTCTGCAGAGGCATTAGCCTCACACCATTTTTTTAAAATAAATCTATAAACAAAGCCTAGCTCCTCTGAAGCGCTAACTCACTTCTTGAACCCTTACTACGGCTGGAAGGCAAAGCCCCTTTATCAACAACCATATTACACATTATTGTTATAGGCAAGTAAGGTTTACCTGCTTCAGCAAAGTCTCTCTCTCTCTCCTTGGAATTGGGGAAAAGAGTCCATCTGTGATTTTGTGGCTTTGTTCAGTGCAGTGTAGCACTTTAATTGGGGTCTCGGCTGCAGGTGAATCTTTGTTTTTGTTGCTCAGGCTGTTTGCAAGACAGCATGCAGGCAAAAAGCACAAAAAAACATTCACAGGGAATCTCCGGGGGTCCCTTTTAACTTCAAGGGCCACCTCTCATCCCAACTCCTGACACCATGTGTAAGAGACATGTTCAGAGGCATGCAATGGAGACCGTTTACTGTGAAACTTAAATGAGGCTTTATTGCGCCTGTCGCTTTAAACACAGCAAACATGTGAAAATCCGCAAGCACAATCTGCTCTACTTTGGAGTATATTTACACTTGTAGTTCAGCCCTCTTCAACTTTGTGGTTAGCCCAGCGATTCACCAGCCCAAATTATATATATATATATAGGAAACCAGGTGTCCCACCAAGGAGACAAAAAACAGCACTCAAGGTATATTGCAAAAGTGTATTTGAAAAAAAGCAGGCACATATAAATCCATATATATATATTGGTGTAGAGGTATCTGTACCGTGTTAGCCGAGCTTAATATTCAAAAACGGATAATCGATACCATTCTGTGGCTAACGAAATGCACAGGGGGGGCAGAGGCAGGGATAGCCTTCACCCTTAGGCCTCGGCCATGTTGCGTGCTTGCTGGCGGAAGCATGCTGACGCGCGCTGACGCTCAGCACTGAGCCCCTACAGCCGCAATTAGAGCGGCTTTAGTAGGGGCTCACCTGCGCTTCCGCGCGCTTGCGGAAGCGCAGGTCTTAGGGGAATTTAAAATTCCCCCGCATGCCGGCACGACAGGCCGGTCACGTGAGCGGTTCGCCCAATGAGGGCGAACCAGCTCCGTGACGTCACTGGCCCGCCCCCGGCCCGCCCCCTTACGGCGAGCAGGACAAGCAACCGCAAGGCCAGGGAAAGCACCCATTTTCCCTGAGCCTCAGCGCGGATCAGCACGCCAGCGGTAAGCGTGTCCGAGGCCTTAGATGCTTTGTTTCAAGAAAGTTTTTTGGCTGAAAGTTGTAACATCACCCAAAGAAGAGATCAGTGTATCTCGAAAGCTGTACCGCAAATAAAAGCATTTTGTTAGCCACAGAATGGTATCGACTATATGTTTTTATTTTTATATATATATATATATATATAGCAAATAAAAAGATCACTTGTGAGCACATTCACATGTCTTAGGCTCAGGCCCCAGTACCTCCGCTGCACGCGCGCCCGCGAGACTGGCGGCGCATGCAGCCGATTTCCCAGGTCTGCAGGATACTTAACTAAGTATGGTAAACCCCATCCTCATTGCTTCATTGCATAGCCAGCTAACCAACCCCACAATGAGGAGACCCATTAAGGTCGAAACAGCTGTCTGTGGGTGGGTTTTCTGGCTATGCATCTTAACCCTGGCTGTGCTTAAAGCTGTGTCCATGCAGCAAGCTTAATCCTATAGGGAACCATGTTAAAAATGGTTTTGAAGCAAAAGGTGACACTGTGTGCTCATTTGCATGTCATTTCCCAGAATCCCTTGCTGGAGTGGAAGTGCTGTGTGCTGGGTAATAATAGTGAAAGGTGGGGTTGCAGACCTGCCTAAGACATGCAAATGAGCATACAGGAATATATGGTTTTTGTCAGTTTTTTTACTCACCATAACTTAACTAAT
>WSYH01006670.1:0-36837 GCA_036426205.1 Ascaphus truei
GTCTGCACAGAGATCGGGGATCAAAGAGGAGAAGGGAAGTTAAGAGGTGTGGAAGCAGTTTGGTGAGCGGGGAAGGGCGGAGTATTAGGTTCGGAGAACAAGGACTCCCACGGGGGAGACACTCGGTCTGCCAGACATAGTGGTGCCTGCCCAGCGGGAGGCAATGGGCTGGCTGGGGGAAGCTTCTCCTTTTGGCGCTGTTCCCATTGGTTAGCGCATATTTCTCGCTCGCCCGCCTTTTCAAGCCGGCTTCTTCCCCTTAACTCGACCCCCCCCTCCTCGATGTAACCATCCAGACGAAGCCCCCTATTCTGATTGGCTGGTAGAGTTAGGATCTGTTCACTGTATGGGTCGCCAGTCTCCTTTCATGTAAACAAGGACAGCGAGGTCTACACTGGCGACACACGTATACGAGTCGGCTAGTCCCCACGAATTCGGGTATACCCGGGTGTATTGAGGTTTGTGACTGTTTTCTGCGCAGTGCATTGAGGTATTTTCCAGGCAGGGATTGAAGCATTTCATTCCCGATGGCTGCAATTACTGACACAGTATATATATAATATACTGCAATTACAATTCATGAATTCCATGCATCTGGTAGACACGCGAAGCATTGCGCCTATTAAATCCTAATCATTATCATTTAACAGATCAGCCGCCCGTCAGCCAGGCATGAACCCAGGCTGGAAGGCAAATGCAACGGGGCTGTCAGAGGTGTGAGGAGCGGCGGCATTCCAGGTATCTGCCAGGTACATACTGGGTATTTGCTCGGTAAGTGTGTCGGTGCAGTATGTAAGGAGACTGCCCAATCAGAGAACCAGATGATCTTGAGGCTTGGGTTGGTGAGGTGCTGGCGGGCTTTTCAAAGTTGTTCTGTTGCGAATAGCAGAGTAACCGGCTTCACATTTAGCTGGAGAAACCTGCCTAGCCGAGACCAAGTTTTAAAGACGCGGCCAAGTTCTGAGCGGAGAACGAAGCGGGGAAAGCACCCCGGCTCTACCGAAAAGAGTACCGCGAGTTCCTGGACGTGAGTCGGACAGGGTAAGCCTTCCTGTAGCGGGTGCCCTGCACCTAGTCGAGGCTGGATATTCACCCCAGAGCCCCAGTTATGTGTGTTTTATCTGTATTTTGTGTGTCATTTGTATGTCAGCGGGTTTCACCCGAATATTCCACTACCTTGTTCTGCGTAGGGAATTAATCCCGAATGGTAAAGAAGTGTTAGAAGTTCTGGTCTCCCGGGACAGCCAGATGAGCCCCAATAAGGTGAATGTACAGGGAAATCCTGCAAATTCCCCTAAAGGGGATGGACAATCTAACTTATGAGGTGAGGCAGCTAAATTAGATGTATTTACATTAGAAAAGAGGCGTCTAAGAGGGGATATGATAACTATATACAAATATATTCGGGGAAATTACAAGGAGCTTTTAAAAGAACTATTCATCCCACGGGCAGTACTAAGGACTCGGGCCATCCCTTAAGGTTGGAGGAAAGGAGATTTCACCAGCAACAAAGTAAAGGTTTATTTACAGTAAGGGCAGTTACAGTGTGGGATTCATTACCCATGGAGACTGTGATGGCAGATACAATCAATCTGTTCAAAAAAAGGTTGGACATCTTTTAGAAAGGAAAGGTATAAAGGGATATACCAAATAAGTACACATGGGAAGGATGTTGATCCAGGGAGTAATCTTATTGCCCATTCTTGGAGTCAAGAAGGAATTTATTTTTCCCCTTATGAGATATCATTCAATGATGTCACTGGGGTTGTGTGTTTGCCTTCCTCTGGATCTATATACTGTAATTACGGATATAGGATGAAGTATCCATCGTCTAAATTTAGCATACAGAGGCGGCACGTTTTATTTGAGTGCGGCTAGTTCCGCAAGCCGGGAGATGTCTTGCTAGCCGAATCCCCTCGGCGTGCCGCACGTCACCGATGTGCGGTCACGCTTCATCGGGTGACTGCGCCCCCTGCGCGCGTGCCCAGGGCTCCCCGAGGGAGCCCTGGTGTCCCGCGATGTGGGGGACGGCGGTGGGGGGTTCCGGGGGACCCGGCGGACCCGGAGAGGGGAGGGGGAAGCCCCGATTGGAGGGCGCTCCTCCGAGGCTTCGGCGTGCGCCCGGGACACCCCGGCGTGCGCCCGGTTACTGTCGCGGCCGAGACCGGGCAAATGCTCAAATAAACTCGGCCGCGACAGTAGGTTGAACTTGATGGACGCATGTCTTTATTCAACCTCATCTACTATGTGACTATGTAACTATGTGACTATGTAACTATGTGACTATAACTATGTATTTATTATTTTGTACTGCACTGTAATGTTTTTTTTATTGGGGAAAAGCGCCATTAGCCATCTTTGGTTAATAACACTTTTACCCATTCCGGCATAATGTTGTTGATACAGGAGGTGGGTGAAGGTGGTAGTTGCCCCAGGGTGGGTGTTTAGGCCTTGTGGGAGGGTAGCGTGAGTGGTTAACCCCTGACTTACCTTAGTGGTTGAAACCGCTAAGGTAATGAAGGGGTTAATGTCTACTGCCACCCTCCCACAAGGCCTAAACACCCACCCTGGGGCAACTACCACATTCACCCACCCCCTGTACCAACAGCAAAGCAGTGTCTGCTATTTAACCCTTCCATTACCTTAGCGGTTAGCCGCTAAGGTAATGAAACTGGCTGCAATTTTATTTTGAATGCATAGTATTGAAACCAGAGCCTGTGGGACCCCCTGGAGATCTGGGGACCCGCGGAAACTCCTGGATTTCCGGGGGTCCCCGCAGGCCTCCGGTATCAAACCTATGCAGTAAAAAGAAAATATAAACAAAGAACGATTCCTGCGCTCCTACCAATTAGGCTAAAATAAAATAATAATAATCTCATGAAAATGGTTATTTTGTTAAATCCTTCGGCCAAAGCATTTGTGAGCCTGCATGCCACGACAAGGCATAACCGTATGCAGGTACCTACACTAAATATATGTAATAGTTGTCCCATGGACTAGTGATAAAATATGTGAAAGCCCTGAAGGGGTTAAATAAAGCATAAGCTTATGTGAGTAGTGCAATTAAAATCTGGCTAAAGCCAGTATCATAGTAACCTTGTTATAAAGGCAAACTGTGGGTGCACAAATTCCCTGGTGTGAATATAATAAAACGTACACATATTTCTCTCTGTCAGCCTTATACATTCAGTACAGAGGGAACCCAAAAGAGATGAGTTCGAAAGCACCCCACTATTTTGATTCACACCATTGTTCACAATTAGATGCTCTTTGATGCCACAATTTTCCCGATCCCATCCCGGAAATATTAGGTGAGCGACAAAAACACAAACAGTTTTTATATTAACATATAAATCCCACGGAGCGAGTGAAGAAAAGAGGGTATTGTTCTGCCGTACACACAATAAGAACTGTAGTCAAAAAATCCCCATTCTTCTCTGCGGTTATTTGAATCAATACGGTGTCCACCACTCTCGACTTGTCAATTGGGGGTGTTTAATCCACTTTAATTGCGCCAGATAGGTGATAGTAAGTGATAAGCTGATTTGGCAATAAAAATATACATTAATGTTGTCAAACATATAGATCCTTTACTAAACCAGGGTGATTTCCCCTGTTGGAATAAGTATAATTTCACCAGGATTTACCAGTGATAATCACCGGTTGCTATAGAGTGCCTCATAAGATACAAATCAGCAGCTTATTGCGATCAAGAAACTGCCTCCAATAGTATGGATATAATCTGAGTACATCGCCTCAACAGGCAAACAGTTAGTATACACCGTCAAGGCGCAGAAAGTTATGGACTTCAATGGAATGGGTTCTAAAATTCTGTCTTAATATATACAGTGGTTAAACATGTCAGACAAGATCCGTATTGACTCTAGGGCCGGATCATTATAAAACTGGACCATACCACTCCTAACAAAACCATGAAATAGGCATAGTATAATCCCCCAGCTTGTTTTGAGGCACTAACTCAGTTCATAGCGACTTTAACGAACACAGAACACATATCTTTTGAGAAGGCCAGGAGAGTAGGGGATCTTTACACTGAAATAGACATTTGCCGTGGACAATAAGTCACTCTGGACCCGGTCCTACAGGTTAAAGAATTTTATTTCAATCAGACGAATCACTACTGACCAGCCAATGCAGAATCCAGAGACCTTCCCATAAATACTATACTTACGACAGGTCTGGTGAGAAACCCCCCCCTGAAGAAGCTTGTAGAACGCGCGAAACATATGTTTCGCTGAATAGGACGTCGCAGATGGGGTTCAGCGTTCTTGCGGTTGATGCAATCACTATGGTTATATTCTCGTGGGTTAAAGTGACGGCGGTGTACTGTACTTTGGTTACTGAAGAGGATTACTCTGTGGCGGATGATTTGATAGTATGTGGCTGGTTTATCCTCTATTAATATCATGTCTCAATGACAGATTTTAGAACCCACTTTCTGCCTGGAGGTGTATACTCTGTTTGCTGTTTTAGGCTGTATGTACTCAGATATATCCATACTTTGGAGCAGTTTCTGATCCGCATAAGCTGCTAATTTGTATCTTATGAGGCACAATCTATACAGCCGGGATTTCCTGGTAAATCCTGGGAAATATACTTATTCCAACAGGGGAAACCCATGGTTTAGTAAAGGCTATATTTTGACAACATTCATTACTAGTTTGTTATCCAAATAGCTTATCAACTATTACCTATCTGCAATTAAGTGTATTAACACCCCCACTGACAATAGATAGTGGGCACCGTATGATTCAATAACCGCAGGAGAAGAAAGGGATTTTTCTGACTACAGGTCTTATTGTAGTATACCAGTAACAATACCCTCTTTTCTCCACTACTCCTCCGTGGGGAATTTTACAATTTTAACCATTTAATGTGTACTTATATATGTAATAAAACTTTTTTGTGTTTTTGTCGCTCACAATTTCCCTGATAGGGATCGGGCTATTGGCATAAAGGAGAATCTAATTGTGAACAATGGTAGTGAGTGCAAATAGTGGGGTGCTTTGAACTCATCTCTTTTGGGTTCCCTCTGTACTGAATGTATAAGGCTGACAGAGAGAAATATGTGTACGTTTTATTATATTCACAAACGGGAATTTGTGCACCCACAGTTTGCCTTTATAACAAGGTTACTATGATACTGGCATTAGCCAGATTTTAATTGCACTACTCACATAAGCTTATGCTTTATTTAACCCCTTCAGGGCTTTCACATATTTTATCACTAGTCCATGGGACAACTATTACACATATGTAGTGTAGGTACCTGCATACGGTTATGCCTTGTCGTGGCATGCAGGCTCACAAATGCTTTGGCCGAAGGATTTAACAAAATAACCATTTTCATGAGATTATTATTATTTTATTTTAGCCTAATTGGTAGGAGCGCAGGAATCGTTCTTTGTTTTTATTTTATTTTTACTGCATAGGATTGATACCGGAGGCCTGCAGGGACCCCCAGAAATCCAGGAGTTTCTGCGGGTCCCCAGATCTCCAGGGGGTCCCACAGGCCCCTGGTAGCAATACTATGCATTCAAAATAAAATTGCAGCCAGTTTCATTACCTTAGCGGCTAACCGCTATGATAATGAAAGGGTTAAATAGCAGCCACTGCTTTGTTGTTGGTACAGGGGGTGGGTGAATGTGGTAGTTGCCCCAGGGTGGGTTTTTAGGCCTTGTGGGAGGGTGGCAGTTGACATTAACCCCTTCATTACCTTAGCGGTTTCAACCACTAAGGTAATGAAGGGGTTAACCACTCACGCTACCCTCCCGCAAGGCCTAAACACCCACCCTGGGGCAACTACCACCTTCACCCACCTCCTCTATCAACAACATTATGCCGGAATAGGTTAAAGTGCTATTAACCAAAGATGGCTAATGGCGCTTTTCCCCAATAAAAAAACATTACAGTGCAGTACAAAACAATAAATACATAGTTATAGTCACATAGTTACATAGTTACATAGTCACATAGTCACATAGTAGATGAGATTGAATAAAGACATGCGTCCATCAAGTTCAACCTATGCTAAATTTAGACGACGGATACTTTATCCTATATCCGTAATTACAGTATATAGGTCCAGAGGAAGGCAAACAAAACCCCCCAGTGACATCATTGAATGATATCTCATAAGGGGAAAAATAAATTCCTTTTTGACTCCAAGAATTGGCAGTCAGATTATTCCCTGGATCAACATCCTTCCCATGTATACTGATTTTCTAAAAAGATGTCCAACCTTTTTTTGAACATATCTATTGTATCTGCCATCACAGTCTCCATGGGTAATGAATCCCACACTGTAACGGCCCTTACTGTAAAGAACCCTTTCCTTTGTTGTTGGTGAAATCTCCTTTCCTCCAACCTTAGGGATGACCCTGAGTCCTTTGTACTGGCCGTGGAATGAATAGTTCTTTTAAAAGCTCTGTGTACTGTCCCCGAATATATTTGTATATAGTTATCATATCCTCTCTTAGACGCCTCTTTTCTAATGTAAATACATCTAATTGAGCTGCCTCTCCTCATAAGTTAGATTGTCCGTCCCCTTTAGGGGATTTGCAGGATTTCCCTGTACATTCACCTTATTGGGGCTCATCTGGCTGTCCCGGGAGACCAGAACTTCTAACACTTCTTTACCATTCGGGTTTAATTCCCTACGCAGAACAAGGTAGTGGAATATTCGGTTGAAATCTGCTGACATACAAATGAAACACAAAATTCAGATAAAACACACATAACTGGGGCTCTAGGGTGAATATTCAGCCTCGACTGGGTGCAGGGCACCCGCTACAGGAAGGCTTACCCTGTCCGACTCACGCCCAGGAACTCGCGGTACTCTTTTCGGGAGAACCGCGGTGCTTTCCCTGCTTCGTTCTCCGCTCAGAACTTGGCCGCGTCTTTAAAACTTGGTCTCGGCTAGGCAGGTTTCTCTGGCTAAATGTGAAGCCGGTTACTCTGCTATTCGCAACAGAACGACTTTGAAAAGCCCGCCAGCGCCTCATCGACCCAAGCCTCAAGATCATCTGGTTCTCTGATCGAGCAGTCTCCTTACATAGACCTCGCTGTCCTATATTTAACATGGAAAGGAAACTGGCGACCAATCAGAGAACGTATCCTAACTCTACCAGCCAATCAGAATAGGGGCTCGTCTGGCTGGTTACATCAGAGGAGGGGGCGTGTTAAGCCGGCTTGAAAAGGCGGGCGAGCGAGAAATATGAGCTAACCAATGGGAACAGCGCCACAAGGAGAAGCTTCCCCCAGCCAGCTCATTGACTCCCGCTGGGCAGGCACCACTATGTCTGGCAGACCGAGTGTCTCCCCAGCAGGGAATCCTTGTTCTCCGGACCTAATACTCCGCCCTTCCCCGCTCACCAAACTGCTTCAACACCTCTTAACTTCCCTTCTCCTCTTTGATCCCCGATCTCTGTGCAGACATCCCCGCTCCTACTTAGATTGCCCGGACTGTCTGTATAGAGATTAATACACAACGTATAAAACATATGTAACCCTTACTCCCCCCCCCCCCCAATCTCATGTGGGGTCTGTCTGAGGTACATTCTACTCTGGTTACATGTTCTGTTTGTTGCACCTGCTGGTAACAGGACTCCTGAGTCTCCCGCATGATGGTAGGGGTTATTGGGACAGGCCTTTGGTATGAACACTGAATTCTACTTACTGGTGCAGCGCCTCCATCTCGTGCAGCCCCCAGAGATATGGGGTGGAATCTCTGCCCGAAAACTCCTTTCATCCTCCCCCTGATAGACTCCACTCTCAGGCAGGAAGTATATTGAATCAAACGAATGCTTTATTTCTCCTTGTCCTGGCAGACTGCCCATTGTTACAGCAAAGGAGCTTAGCAGCACATCACAGGCTTCCACCCTAAGGACGACCCTGGACACTGACTCCTAGTCTGAGCCCTAGAAACTGTCCTTGCTCTTCTCTTACCCTCTGGCAGGGTAAGAGGAATGATCTCCCGCCTCTACCCTAAGGGAGAGCTTCAGATCTGCCAGAGCCCTGCACTGTTGGGGTAGATCTTGCCCCTCTCATGGTAGGGACAGACTGGCTTAATCAGGAACTGCATCTCCCTAAGTCAGATCCAGCAAGAGCCCGCCCCTGTCCCCTATTGAACACAGGCCTGACTGCATTGCCTTCTCTGACTCACTGAGCTGCAGTGAGTGGGGAAACCCCATAATTACTCCTGGCAAACCTGCCCTTACCAGCGATTATTGCCAGGATGAGGGAAAACCTATAGCCCAAACCTATAAGGGCTACACATATTAAAATTCTTTATAAACTTATTAACCTTACTTATGGAACTCATTATCCTGTATCTCTGTGTGGCTTAGCTGGGAACTCTTGCAGCGCTACATTCGAGATTCACCTCTCCCTTTATACACAGGTTTTAGGGTTTACATACAGTGTCCCCGGCTTATGATGCTTCTAAGCTACCAGGGGCCCACGGTTTTCAGGGGTAACCAGTCAGGCTTCACATTATTATGAAGACTGGCTACTCCCTAATGTCACACTGGCCAAAAACCTAGGTCTACAAATGTCTATAATGTCTAATGTAACCCTTTATTTTATCCCGTGTTGTGTGGGAGCCTGGGATAAAGCCTTTCTGGGTTCCTTGGACATGCAGGTCTGGTAAAGCCTTTGTCCAGTCTGCATGTCTGAGAAAATGGTTGGTGCTCATTCTGGAGGGATGAGTGGGGAACAGGCCAGGGGGGCTCTAGCTAGAGTTGAGCATGGGAACACCCCGGACACCCAGGCGCCTATCACAGCGGGAGATATCCGGCCGGCCAGGGGAACAGTTGCTTTGTCCTGCTCTCATAGGTGCTGTTCTGATTGGCCGGTTTGAAGTTGCTGCTCTTGCCTAAACACGCCCCTGTCACACCTCCAGCCTGGATTGGCCATCACAGTCGAGTCCTAGCTTTGTGATTGGTCCATACACAGCATCTGCACTTTGATTGGTCACAGACCCGTTTCCTTTGTGTTAACCACTTCATTACCATAGCAGTTAGTAAATCATTGCATGGCAATGATATTCTAGCCACTAAGGTGGGCAACGGGTTATGTAGTGTAGTTTTATGTTTATTTGAACCCCTTGGTGACTGGCTACTAATAGGTTAATATGTAATGTATTGTAATGACTATCACCTGTTGCAGGTTGGTTTAGCTTATCGGGCCTCTGTATAGTATGGGCAATCTATATGGGCCATTATATACATGGGACAGACAGGGCTATCGCCAGACTGGTGTAAGTGATAAATTATTTGCGGCATTTCTGCCGTTCATCCCATTCTGCTCAACATGGGAACCTGATGTGTGGCAATTTTTACCTTTTTGGGGCGCAACGCTGGACCTCCTCGGGGGTCTGAGGAAGGAAACCAACCCCTGAAACATTCTCATTGTCCCCCTCCCCAAACTGAAATAATGACACCCACCCAGTCACTGTCAATGGTCACTGTCACCCACCCACACACTGTCACCAACCCACCCACCCACCCAGTCAATGTCACCCACCCAGTCAATGTCACCCACTCACCCTGTGCTGAGGGGAAAAGGCCACAGCTTTTATTCCCAGCGTAACCACTAATAATGGGGGTTGGGAAAGGGGCGGTAATACCAGGCTCGGCGGAATCGAACCTGAGCCCACGGATACGTGACTCCCCCTATCCTGCATCCTGCAGACCCAACCAGGGGCAAAAGCCATCACCCCACCGGGTGCTCATTGTAAGGCTACGATCATATCGGCGGCGGCTGGGCGGGCCCGGGATCTCGTGACGCCATCATTGCGATGCGTCCGAGCGGCACGCGCACTGCACGCAGGAGGCAGCCGGAGGAGACAGGGAGGCGTGGCGGTGAGCGGTCCGCCGTCATTGGCTGAACCTCTTATGTGACGCGGCCGTCGCCTGAAGAAAACAATTTCCCTGCTCAGTTCTCCTGTCTGCGCCCTGCCGCTCCAGTCTGCGCGCGTCGCGCTAGGTATGTACAGTTTAATTGTCGTGTTGCTCTTTGTTTTTGAGCCGCCGGCCGCTTTTGGTTTAATCACGACCTAAGAGGGGAAGGAACCCTTCGGGCAAGACGGCCCAGCCAAACCCGAAGAAGCCCGTCCCACGTTCAGCTCCTTAAACCTAAGGCTGAAACCCATCCACGTTACCCCCGGGTTCTTCATGCCAGCCTGGCACACTCACCACTACACCATCCCCCACCCCAGACCACAGAAACCCACCCGACCACCCCCACACCCCACCCCCACCAACCCATTCCTCCACACCAACAGAACTCCACCAAACCCCCCCTAACCACCACAGAAAACCAACAACACATCACCCAAGTCAGCACAACAGAACTCCCCAACCTCACCCAAGAACCCCACAAACCCCCACAATTACTCCACCAATCACACCAAGAAACCCAAACATTTCTACCCCCACGGGGGATGCGGTTGGTGTAACAGGGTGGTAAGAGAAAACAAAATGAAAAGAGCCCGCATCAGCACACCACCCACCACAGAACCCCACCAACACCCATCCCCCCCCCTCACCCCACCACAACGAACACACCCATACTTTACGCCCCTCACACAACAGAAACCCCACCCCCCCCCACCCCTACACCCACCTCACACCAGAAACCAACCATACACCCCCCTCACACTACAAGAACCCCCCAAATTCCCCCAGCACACACCATAACACCACCCATTCACCCCTTCACACCACAGCAGAAGAACCCCACCACCATCCAACCCTCACACCACCAGAAACACCAATCCCACATCACCCAAACAGCAGAGCAGCAGAAAGGC
Source organism: Ascaphus truei (assembly GCA_036426205.1). NCBI lineage: Eukaryota > Metazoa > Chordata > Amphibia > Anura > Ascaphidae > Ascaphus > Ascaphus truei. Next base: position 10,835 of record WSYH01006670.1, read on the forward strand.
GCGATGTATCCAATGGCAGAAAAACAGACAGTAGACGAAAGCAGAACAGCAGAAACCCACCCATCCCCCCTCCCACATAGAGTAGTAGCATAGAGAACCCGACCCCTCACATCACATTTAGTAAAAAAAAAAAATAAAAAACAAATAACCCACACCCTACCCCACCCATCACACCACAGAACCCCACCGCCTCACCCACAGCAGAACCCACCCCTACTCCCCCCACACAACAGAAACCCACCCTCACCCCACAGAACTCCCCCCTCACACAACAGAACCCCACTCCTCACACCACAGAACCCCACCCCTACTCCCCCCCTCACACCACAGGAACCCCACCTCACCCCCTCACACCACAGAACCCCACCCCTCACCCCACAGAACCCCACCCCTACTCCCCCCCTCACACAACAGAACCCCACCCCTCACCCCACAGAACCCCACCCCTACTCCCCCCTCACACCACAGAAGAACCCCACCCCACTCCCCACCCCCACACCAAGACCACCCCTCGCCCCTAACACCCCGAGAACACCACACATTCTCCCCCACACCACAGAACAACACCCCTCACACCACAGAACCCCACCCCTGACTCACCCACGGTCACACCCAATGAAACCCCACCCCTCACACCACAGAACCCCACCCCTACTCCCCCTCCCTCACACCACAGAACCCCACCCCTCACACCACAGAACCCCACCCCTACTCCCCCCCTCACACCACAGCGGGGGCAGCTATAATTACTGCACTAACCAAACAGCACTCAGCATAGCCGTGCTGAGCGGCTGTAACACACCTTAACCCTTCTTCATTATCATCGTCACTATTTGTTTTTATAAACCAAGTTGAACAATTTATAATCACCATAAACAAGGGAGGAGAACGGTAAGGGAAGAGAAGCCCCATCTGCCCCGCTATAGGCCAGCCAATGCCCCTTGCCTTGCTCTATCATTTAACCCCTAAACGCCCAGGGGTTATCCCCTTCTGTCCCTAGTCATATGCCCGTCTTCTTAACATTTAGGGGCTTCTGAGTCTCCTTTAGCCTTATGTTTTCATTACCTGTTACCCTAATTACCATTGTCTGTCACTTATTAACCTCCTATAGAGAACCCTGACCAATGGGGGAAGCCTGACCCTTGGCCCTAGGATCCCTGAAGGGAGAGACCTCCCCAAAAGGTCCCCACCCACCCAGGAATTATGGGTAATATCTTTGTATCATGTGTTGTATTATTGTTTTCTGCTCACGCAATGTTATGTTTTATATAATCAGCTATATACATACAGTAAAAGTATACATAAATATGTGTTTATTTATTCTATACGTATGTGTAGGGTACCAGTGAGATAGTGTGTGTGTGTGTGTGTGTGTGTGTACTGTTACTGAAGTAGGAGAATACACAAACTGATGCTGAAATGCTGTTTTATTGCAAAGTAAAAGGGAAAAGCAGCGTACAAATGATCTTTGTGATTATACGGTTACAGACAGAGGAAGAAACTCTTCTCAGCACTGACAGTGTGACAGAGACACAGATATTAGGTGTATACTGTCAGCACACGCACGGTTATTAGTAGTATGTTCTTCTCATGTGTATGTGTGACACATTCTGAGTCTCACTCACTAAAGCACACACTCACATTAATGCATGTTAGTATTGGTCACGTCAGTGACACTAGCGTGTGCTAAATCTCTGGCGTGGATTAGTGAGGGAGATCCTTTATCTTCATGTTACAGCCTGTCTTATTGTAACAGTGATCTCTCATTTCTATCATTATTATTTCATGGAGAAAGCAGGAAATCAGGAGATTAAGGAAACCCCATAAAAGCAACGTGACATGTATATTGTCCTTATACAGAGAGCACAGTGTTACAGAACATTGCCCTTAGACAGAGAGCGCAGTGTTACAGGGCATTGTCCTTATACAGAGAGCGCAGTGTTACAGGACACTGTCCTTATACAGAGAGCGCAGTGTTACAGGACATTGTCCTTATAAAGATTGAGCGCAGTGTTACAGGACATTTCCTTATACAGAGAGCGCAGTTTTACAGGACATTGACAAGCTCACATGTAATGCGCAGAAGAACTTATTAACGCCCCAGCCCAACCCCCCAGAAGATTATCAAGTAAAGGAATATCTCTGGTCTCCAAATCACTATACGTTTCCCCCTAAAGGAAAATATTTAGTCATCTTAGTCAATTTTTGAGTAATTCTTCTGCTCCTTATAGTGTCCTCCCGTATTCTCCCGTCCTTTTCCTTTTCCCATTGTATGATCCGCCCGCGTCTCCCGTCCTTTTCCTTTTCCCATTATATGATCCGCCCGCGTCTCCCGCGTGAGAAGAGAGTGTACTTCTTCCAGGAGACCTGCCAGTCTCTTCATGCGATCTCCCTGCTCAGTTCTCTCTCTCTTGGTCTCCAAACATCGATCTTCTCACTAGACAAGGAGACAACAACTGATGTCAGGAATGTCACCGTGGGAGTCAGGGGGCAAATATTTCCCACCGATTTAACCCATTCACTGTCACAGGGGCAAGTAAAGAATTGCAGAGCACTATAACCATACGCAGATAGACATACAGTAGTAACACGCAGAGCGACATAAACAACACGCAGAGCGACATAACAACACGCAGTGATATAATAACATGCAGAGAGATATAATAACACGCAGAGAGATATAATAACACGCAGAGAGACATACAGTAGTAATACGCAGAGCGACATAACAACATGCAGAGCGATCATAAAAACATGCAGAGCGACATAACAACACGTAGAGCGACCATAATAACAACACGCAGAGATATAATAACACGCAGAGCGACATAAAACAACACGCAGAGCAACATAACAACACGCAGAGCAACATAACAACACGCAGAGCGACATAACAACACGCAGAGAGATATAATAACACGCAGAGAGATATTATAACACGCAGAGCTACAGTAACAACACGCGAGCGACATAACAAAAGACGGCAACATAACAAGCAAGCCAGAGCGACAAACAACACGCAGAGAGATATATAACACGCAGAGAGATATAATAACACGCAGAGAGATATAATAACACGCAGAGCTACAATAACAAGCAGAGAGCTACAATAACACGCAGAGAGATACAATAACACTCAGAGAGACAATAACACGCAGAGAGATATAATAACGCGCAGAGAGAGATATAATAACACGCAGAGAGATATAATAACACACAGAGAGATATAATAACACGCAGAGAGAGATATAATAACACACAGAGAGAGATATAATAACACGCAGAGAGATATAATAACGCGAAGAGAGAGATATAATAACACGCAGAGAGATACAATAACATGCAGAAAGAGATATAATACAGTAACACGCAGAGAGAGATATACTAACACGCAGAGAGAGATATAATAACACGCAGAGAGAGATATAATAACACGCAGAGAGAGAGGAATAATAACACGCAGAGAGATAAATACACGCAAGAGAGATACAATAAACACGCAGAGAGAGAGATATAATACAGTAACACGCAGAGAGAGATATTATATCTCTCGCTGCGTGTTGATTACTCTATGCGTGTTCCTATTATATATCTCTAGGCGTGTTATTGTATATCTCGTGTTTAATCTCTCTGCGTGTTATTATAACACGAGAGAGATATAATAACACGCAGAGAGATAACACACAGAGAGATATAACACGCAGAGATACAATAACACGCAGAGAGATACAATAACACGCAGAGAGATACAATAACACGCAGAGAGATATAATACGCAGAGAGATACAATAACACGCAGAGATACAATAACCCGCAGAGAGATACAATAACACGCAGAGAGATACAATAACGCGCAGAGAGATATAATAACGCGCAGAGAGATACAACAACACGCAGAGAGAGACAATAACACGCAGAGAGATACAATAACACGCAGAGAGATAAATAACGCGCAGAGAGAGACAATAACACGCAGGGAGATATAATAACACGCAGGGAGATATAATAACGCACAGAGAGAGACAATAACACGCAAGGAGGATATAATAACATGCAGGGAGATATAATAACGCGCAGAGAGATATAATAACACGCAGAGCAGAGGACAAGAGAGACAATAACACGCAGGAGAGAGACAATAACAGCAGAGAGAGACAATAACATGAGAGAGAGACAATAACACGCAGAGAGACGACAATAACCGCAGAGAGAGACAATAACGCGCAAGAGAGGACAATACGCGCGAGAGAGACAACGCGAGAGAGACAATAATAACGGCAGAGAGAGACATAACGCGCAGAGAGAGAGATATAATAACACGCAGAGAGAGAAATAACACGCAGAGAGATATAATAACACGCAGAGGATAATTAACACGCAGAGAGAGATATAATAACACGCAGCGAGAGAGATAGAGATATAACACGCAGAGGAGAGAGAATAATACATAACACGCAGAGAGATATACAACCGCAGAGAGATGATTAATAAACAAACAGAGAGAGATATAATAACACGCAGAGAGATAGGATATAATAAACACGCGAGAGAGAGAGAGATATAATAACACGCAGAGAGATATAATAAACACGCAGAAGAGAGAGATATAATAACACGCAGATAGAGACATATAAACGCAGAGAGATTACATAACACGCAGAGAGATATATACAAAACGCAGAGAGATATAATAACACGCAGGAGAGAGATATAAATAACACGCAGAGAGATATAATAACACGCAGAGAGATCTAATAAACCGCAGAGAGAGATACAATAACACGCAGAGATATAACACGCAGAGAGATATTATACAGTGTAACACCGGAGAGAGATATAATAACACGTAGAGAAGAGATAATAACACCGCAGAAGGAGAGAGAGATAATACGCAGAGAGATATAATAACACGCAGAGAGAATATATATAACACGCAGAGAGAGAGATACAATAACACGCAGAGAGAGACATAACAAGCAGAGAGAGACAAAAACACGCAGCGAGAGACAATAACACGCAGAGAGAAAACACGCAGAGAGATACAATAACACGCAGAGAAGAGATACAATAACACGCAGAGGGATATAATAACTGCGAGAGAGACAATACACGCAGAGAGATACAATAACAGCAGAGAGATACATAACACCAAGAGATACAATAACACGCAGAGAGATACAATAAAAGCAGAGAGACATAAACACGCAAGAGAATATAATACAACGCAGAGAGATAAATAACCGCAAGAGAGAGATATAATAACACGCAGAGAGAGATATAATAACACGCAGAGAGGAGATAATAACACTTAAGCAGGCTGTTTATGGAACAAACACATTAAGGTTAATATCAGATACGCATCACATGAAGGCTCCCAGCTACAATCCTACACACAGCACCAATAAATCTCTATTCCTTTCTCTGTCCCAAAAACTCCATTTCTTACGTTCATATTTGGCCGATTCCACCAATGTGACAGATGGAGATTATCCCAGGAGAAGCGCGAGAGCAGCAGAGGTCTCTGGGAGAGAGAGGCATCTTTACTGATCTGTTAGAGAATGTTACAGGTTATCACAGGGTAATAATAGCTCAGCAGGGACAGATCAGACATATCTGGGGGGGCTGCACCCCAGGATACAGTGTTACTTTACAGTATAGTATCTAGGTTATTACACTGTGATGATTAGTAGTGGGTTGTATTGCAGAGATATTTATGACATTAAATATAAAAAGATCAACAAGTAAAATTACAGTTAATATAAAAATAGAAAAATATTAGAGAAAAAAACAATAGAAATAATTGTACTTACAGTGGATGGAGATGGAGCTGGGATGAGTAGCCTGTGAATATCACCTGGGTCTGTGTTTACTATGGAGGGTTGAGGTAGGTGTTATATTCAGTTGATGGGATAGCTTGTCACTATAGAATCAGCAGACTCTGCGGGAGAAAAGCAAATCACATTATTTTATGGGCAAATATTTCCTTTCTCAGGCAGAACATTTCATGTCACCATTTTTGGAACAAAACAAATAGCAGAGTTTACGACTGCCTCAGTGACAAAAGGAAGGCGGAATATCTAACTTTTGTTTAGCGCAAATTGTGTGTGTGTACCTACCCTGCCGGCTCCTAAAGGAGTTGTACTGGACGGTCAGTGTATGTGGAAACCTCCGTTGCGGCTCTAAGGAGTGTTACTGGAGGTAGTGTATGTGTGTAAACCCTCTTTGCCCGGCCCACTAAGGAGTGTTACGTTGGGAGGTAGTGTGTTGGTGACACAGACATATTACCTCTCAGAGTCTGCCGATGGCTGGTAGTGGTAAGCTCATCAGGGTGGTAAGAAAGGGTATTTAAAAACCAGAGACAGAACATTAAACACAGGCAGAGTCAGTGCACAATCCAGTGAAATCTCATACACGGTAAGTGCCCTAAATATAATGTTTAATATTATTAACCATAATGGTCTTTTACTTTTAAAGTTTTGGCCAAAATTGTGTACATGTCAAGTCCCGAGCCACTGACGGGCAGACCACTTTCAGGGGTCCCTAACACAAATTTAAATTCTAAAACCTGCCTTGCACAACCGGAAGAGGATTTATTAATAAATCTGTACAATATAGTTGCAAAGTTCTATATTAGTGTTAGGGACCCCTGGAAAATGTGGTCTGACCGTTGCATGGCTTCAGCGGCTCACAACAATTTGGCCAAAAAATGTTAAACAGACAAGACCATTTTATTAGATAGATATTTGAATAAATATCTTTAGGCACTGTACGTGTAGAGTTTCATGGATGTGCATGAGCTCTGTCTGGGTTTTATGTTCTGTCTCTGGTTTTAAATAGATATTGCCAGCTCAGTTAGGCACCCATCTGTGACACTCATATTATAGATAGATCTGTGGTTTATGTTGGGGGTTCACAATAGGAGCTTGTTAGGGTCCAGTATGTTGTACAATCATTGGTTCAGCTAGTCTTGGAGATTGGAGGGTGGCAACCTCCTACCTATGAAGCTTACCTCCCACATTTAACTGGTTAACAGTCCACTCCAAGATCTCCCACTCGGTGGGAAACTTGCGTGCTGCAGTATGGGTTGTGAAAAATCTAATGACAGAGTGCTTTCCCTGGTAATGTTAAGGTTAGAACGAGCTTCAATAGAACTTAGAACTTTGACAACTAATATTGACAGATTTTTATAAATCATTTTCCTGGTATTGCACAGGTTAGTAAGAAGTTTAGATTAGTGTTAGGGACCCCTGGAAATGTGGTCTGCCGTGCAGTGGCTCAGGGGCTCACAACAATTTTGGCCAAAAATGTTAAACTAAAAGACCATTTTATTTAATAGATATTTATAAATATATATTTAGGCACTGTACCGTGTATGAGTTTCACTGGATGTGCACTGAGCTCTGTCTGTGTTTTATCATGGCAATAATAATTATTTAAACAGAGACAGAACATAAAAACACAGACACAGCTCAGTGCACATCAGTGAAACTCATACACGATACAGTGCCTAACTATATATGTATAACTATCTATTAAATAAATGGTCTTTTAGTTTAACATTTTTGGCCAAAATTGTTTGTAACCCCTGAGCCACTGCACGGCAGACCACATTACCAGGGGTCCCAAACACTAATTAAATTCTTATAACCTGTGCAATACCAGGAAGAATGATTTATAATAATCTGTCAATATTAGTTGCAAAGTTCTAAGTCTGATTGAAGCTGTTATAACCTGTACATTACCAGGGAAAGCACCTGTCTTAGATTTTTCACAACCATACTGCAAGCACGCAGTTCCCCTGAGTGGGAGATGCTATGGAGTGAGCTTAACCATTAAATGTGGGAGGGGTAAGCTCATTAGGTAGGAGGTTGCCACCCTCCAATCAGCCAAGACTAAGCTAACAATGAATTGTAAACATACGACACCTAACAAGCTCCTATTGAACCCCCAATAACCACAACTCTATCTAAGCATATGAGTGTCACAGAGGAGTGCTACTGAGCATGGCAATATTATTTAAAACCAGAGACGAACATAAAACCAGACAGAGCTCAGTGCACATCGCAGTGAAACTTCATACACGGTACAGTGCCTAAATAATATTTATAATATCTATTAATAAAATGGTCTTGTGTTTAACATTTTTGGCCAAAATTGTTGTGAGCCCCTGAGCCACTGCACGGCAGACACATTTCAGGGGTCCCTAACACTAATATAGAACTTTGCAACTAATATTGACAGATTATTATAAATCCTTCTTTCCGGTTTGCAACAGGTTTTAAGAATTTAAATTATGTGTTAGGGACCCCTGCGAAAGGTGGTCTGGCCGTGCAGTGGCTCAGGGACTTATGTGTACAACAATTTTGGCCAAAATGTTAAAAGTAAAAGACCAAATGTTTAATAAGAATATAACATTATATTTAGGCACTGTACCGTGTATGCAGTTTCAATGGATGTGCACTGAGCTTGTACTGCTGTGTTTAATGTTCTGTTCTGGTTTTAAACTACCTTTCTTACCACCCTGATAGCTTACAACTACCAGCCGATCGGCAGCACTCTGAGAAGGTAAGAGTCTGTGTCACCCACACTACCTCACAAAGTAAACTCCTTAGGGGCCGGCAAATAGGGGTTTACACACATAACTACCTCCAGTGTAACACTCCTTAGGAGCCTGTCAAGGAGGTTTTCCCCATACACTACCTCACAGTCACAACTCCTTTATAGGAGCCTGGCAATTCGGGTTTATGCACACACACAATTTGCGCTAAACAAAGTTAGATATTCCGCCTTCCTTTTGTCACTGAGGCAGTCAGTAACTCTGCTATTGTTGTTTTCCAAAAATGGGACATGAATGTTTCTGCCTGAGAAAGGGAAATATTTGCCCATAAATAATGTGATTTTGCTTTTCTCCCGCAGAGTCTCTGATTCTATATTGGACACAGCTTCCCATCAATCTGAATATAACACCTACCTCAACCCTCCATAGTAAACACAGACCCAGGTGATATTCAACGGCTACTCATCCCAGCTCCATCTCCATCCAACTAAGTACAATTATTTCTCATTGTTTTTTTCTCTAATATTTTTCTATTTTTATATTAACTGTAATTTTTACTTTGTTGATCTTTTTATATTTAATGTCTATAAATATTCTCTGCAATACAACCCCACTAATAATCATCTACAGTGTATACCTAGATACTATACTGTAAAGTAACACTGTATCCTGGGGTGCAGCCCCCAGATATGTCTGATCTGTCCCTGCTGAGCGTAATTATTACCCTGTGATACCTGTAACATTCTCTAACAGATCAGTAAAGATGCCTTCTCTCCCAGAGACCTCTGCTGCTCTCCCTTCTCCTGGGGATAGTCTCCATCTTCACATTGGTGGAATCGAGCCAAATTATGAACGTAAGAAAGGAGTTGGTTTGGGACAGAGAAAGGAATAGAGTATTTATTGGTGCTGTGTGTAGGATTGTAGCTGGGAGCCTGTCATCGTGATGCGTAATCGGATATTAACCTTATGTGTATTGTTCCATAAACAGCCTTTGCCTTAACGTGTTAATATATTCTCCTCTGGCTGCGTGTTATTATATCTCTCTCTGTCGTGTTACTTATATCTCTCTGCTCTGCGGTATTGGTATCTCTCTGCGTTTATTATATTCTCTCTGCGTGTTTAGTGTCTTTCTGCTTGTTATTGTCATCTCTCTGCGTGTTATTTTGTATACTTTGAGTGTTATGTATCTCTCTGCTGTTATTGTATCTCTCTGCGTGGTATATGTACTCTCTCGCAGTTATTAGTATCCCTCTGCGTGTTATTGTATCTCCTTCTCTGCGTGTTATTGTAATCTCTCCTGCGTGTTCTTGTCTCTCTGCGTGTTATTGTCTCTCGCTGCGTGTTATTTGTCTCTCTCTGCTTGTTATGGTCTCTCTCTGCGTGTTATTGTATCTCTCTCTCTGCGTGTTTAGTATATATCTCTCTCTGCGTGTTAATTATATCCTCGATTGGTATTTCTCTCTCTCCTTCTGCGGGTGTTATTTCATCTCTTCTCTACGTGTTATTATATCTCTCTCCGGGTTACACTGTATAAATTCTCTCTTGCGTGTTATGTATCCTCTGCGTGTTTTTGTATCTCTCTCTGCGGTTATTAGATCCTCTGCGTGTTATTAATATCTCTCTGCTGTTATTTATATCTCTCTCCTGCGTGTTATTATATCTCTCTGGGTTTTTTATATATCGCTCTGCGTGTTATTGTAATCCTCTCTGCGTTTATATGGTCTCTATCTGCGTGTTATTATAATCTCTCTTCCTCTCTGCGTGTTTATTATATCTCTCTGCGTGTATTATATCTCTCTCTGCGTGTTATTATAACTCTCTGCGTGTTATTATATCTCTCTGCGTGTTTATTTAATCTCTCTCTGCGGTTATGTATAATCTCTATGCGTGTTTGTATTAATATCTCTCTTCTCTCTGCGTTTAGTATCTCTCCTATACTTCTCTCGCTGCGTGTTAGTATATCTCTCTCTCGTGTTAATTCATCTTCTCGGCGTGGTTTATTATATCTCTCTGGTGTTATTTCTCTCTCTGCGTGTTATTATATTCTCTCTCTGTCTCTGCGCGTTATGTCTCTCTCTGCGCGTTATTATTGTCTCTCTCGCGTTAATTGGGTCTCTCGTCCGCGCGTATTGTCCTCTCTCTGCGCGTTATTGTCTCTCTCTGCGCGTTATTGTCTCTCTCTGCGTGTTATTGTCTCTCTCTGCGTGTTATTGTCTCTCTCTGCATGTTATTGTCTCTCTCCTGGCTGTTTATTGTCACTCTCTATGTCCTCTCTCTGCGTGTTATTATATCTCTCTGCTGCGCGTTATTAATATCTCCTGCATGTTATTATATCCTCCTTCGTGTTATTGTCTCTCCTTCCTGTGCGTTATTATATCCTCCCTGCGTGTTATTATATCTCACTGCGTGTTTTGTCTCTCTCTGCGCGTTATTTATGCTCTCTATCTCTCTCTGCGTGTTAATGTATCTCTCGCGTGTTAGTGTCTCCTCTGCGGTTGTTGTTCTCTCTCTCGGCGCGTTTTATATTCTCTCTGCGCGTTAGATTGTATCGCTCTGCGTGTTATTGTATCTCTCTGCGGGTATTGTATCTCCTGCGTGTTCTTGTATCCTCTTGCGTCTTATATCTCTCTGCGTGTTATTTATCTCTCTGCGTGTTATTGTTCTCTCTGGCTCTGCGTGTTTATTTGTATCTCTGCGTGTTATATCTCTCTGTGTGTTATCTCTCTGCGTGTTATGTATAATCTCTCTCGTGTTATAAATAACACGCATATAGGATTATAACACCGAGATATACAATAACACGCCTAGAGATATATAATCCAGGAACACGCCAAGAGTCCTAATCAACACGCAGCGAGAGATATATTCCCTCTGCGTGTTACTGTATTATATCTCTCTCTCTGCGTGTTTATTGTATCTCTCTTCGTGTATTCTATCTCTCTGCGTGTTATTATTCTCTCTCTCTCTGCGTGTTATGATAATATCTCTACTCTCTGGCGTGTTTATTATATCTCTCTCTGCGTGTTATATATCTCTCTCTCTGCGTGTTTACGTATTATATCTCTATTCTCTGCATGTTTATTGTATCTCTCTGCGTGTTATTATATCTCTCATCTCTCGCGTTATTAATCTCTCTGGCGTGTTATTATATCTCTTCTGTGTGGTTTTTATATCAATCTCTCTCTGCGGTTATTATATCTCTCTGTGTGTTTATTATATCTCTCTGCGTGTTATTATTCTCTCTCGGCGCGTTATTATTAATCTCTCTGCTGGTTATTGTCTCGCTGAGTGTTATTGATCTCTCTGCGTGTTATTGTAGCTCTCTGCTTGTTTATTGTAGCTCTGCTTTTTATTATATCGCTCCTGCGTGTTGCTGCTCTCTGCGTGTTATATATCCTCTGCGTGTTGTTTGTCCGCTCTGGCTTGTTGTTATGTTGCCGGTCGTTTTGTTATGTCGCTCGCGTGTTGTGTACGTGCTCTGCGTGTTTTAATATGCTCTCTGCGTGTTATTATATCTCCTCGCTGTTGTTATGGAGTCGCTCTCTGCGTGTTGTTAGTTTGCCTTCGTGTTGTTATGTTCTCTGCGTGTTGTTTTATGTCGCTCTGCGTGTTTTATATCTCTGCGGTGTTGTATTACATGTCGCTCTATACGTTTTGTTATGGTCGCTCTGCCTGTTTTTATGATCCGCTCTGCATGTTGTTAGTCGCTCTCTGCGTATACTACTGTATGTCTCTCCTGCGTGTTTATTATATCTCTCTGCGTGTTTATTATATCTCTCTGCATGTTATTATATCACTGCGTGTTGTTTATGTCGCTCGGCGTGTTGTTTATGTCGCTCTGACGTGTTTACTACTGTAATGTCCTACATCTGCGTATGGTTATAGTGCTCGGCAATTCTTTACTTGCCCTGTGACAAATGAAATGGTTACATCGGTGTGGAATATTTGCCCCCGGACTCCACGGTGACATTTCTGACATCAGTTGTTGTCTCCGTGTCCTAGTGAGAAGATCCGATGTTTTCCGACCCAGAGAGAGGAGAACGTAGCGGGAGAGGTCGCATGAAGAGACTGGCCGGTCTCACTGGACGAAGTACACTCTCTGCTCACGCGGGAGACGCGGGCGGATCATATAATGGAAAAGGACAGGACGGGAGACGCGGGCGGATCATACAATGGGAAAAGAAAAGGACGGGAGATACGGGAGGACACATAAGGAGCAGAAGAATTATTCATAAATTGACTAAGATGACTAAATATTTTCCTTTAGGGGGAAACGTGATAGTGATTTGAACCAGAGATATTCCTTACTTGATAATAACTTCTGGGGGGTTGGGCTGGGGGCGTTAATCCAAGTGTCTTCGCGCATTCATGTGAGCTGCAATGTCCTGTAAACGCGCTCCATCTGTATAAGAAATGTTCCTGTAACACTGCGCTCAATCTTTATAAGGACAATGTCCTGTAAACACTCTGCGCTCATTGTATAAGGACAATGTCCTGTACTGCACTCTCTGTATAAGGAACAATGTCCTGTAACGACTGTGGCTCTCTGTATAGGACATTCCTGTAACACTTGCCTCTCTGCTATAAGGACAGGTCCTGTAACACTGCGCTCTCTGTATCGTACAATATACCTGTCACGCTGCTTTTATGGGTTTCCTAAATCTCCTGATTTCCTGCTTCTCATGAAATCATATGAATAGAATGAGAGATCAACTGTTAATCAATAATACGGCTGTAACATGAAGAGAAAAGGCTCCCTCCACTACAATCCACGCCAGAGATTAGCACACGCTAGTGTGCTAGTACTAACATGCAACAAGTGTGAGTGTGTGCTTTAGTGAGTGAGACTCAGCAATGTGTCACCATAACACATGAAAGAACATGCTACTATAATCGTGTGCCGTGTGCTTGACAGTATACACCTACTATCGTGTCTGTGTCACGCTGTCATGCTGAGAGGGTTTCTTCCTCTGTCTGTACCGTAGAATCTCACAAAGAATCATTTTACGCTGCTTTTCCCTTTTATTTAATGCAATAAAACACAGCATTTCACACAGCCATCATTTGTGTATTCTCCTACTTCAAACAGTACACGACCACACACACGACACCAACACACTATGCCTCACTGGGTAGCACTACACATACGTATAGAATAAATAAACACATATTTATGTAGACTTTTACTGTATGTATATAGCCTGATTATATCAACAACATAACATTGCGTGAGCAGTAAAACAATATACACACACATGATACAAAGATATTACCATACTTCCTGGGTGTGTGGGGACCTCTTGGGGAGGTCTCTCACTCAGGGATCCTAGGGCCAAGGGTCAGGGCCTCCCCATTGGTCAGGGTTCTCTATAGTGGTGAATAAGTGAAGACAATGGTACTTAGGGGAACTGGTAATGAAAACATAAGGCTAAGGAGACCCACCGCACCTAAACGTTACGAAGCACGGGCAATATGCTAGGGAACGAAGGGGTACCCCTTGGGCGTTTAGGGGTTAAATGATACGCAAGGCAAGGGGCATTGCTGGCATATAGAGGGCAGGTGGGAGTTTCGCTTCCTTACCGTTTCTCCTCCCTGTTTATGGTGATTATGAATTGTTCAACCTTCGTTTTTAAAATAAATAGTAGACGCTGATAATGAAGAAGGGTTAAGTGGTGTATACAGCCCACTCTCACGGCTAGTGCTAGAGTGCTGTTTGGTTAGTGCAGTAATTATAGCTGCCCCCCTGTGGTGTGAGGGGGGGAGTAGGGGTGGGTTCTGTGGTGTGAGGGGTGGGGTTTCTGTGGTTATGATTGGGGGGATTAGGGTGTGGGTTGTCTGTGTGTGAGGGGTGGGGTGCTGGGGTGTGAGGGGGGGAGTCGGGGTGTGGTTTCTGTGGTTGTGAGGGGGGTGTTTTCTGTGGTGTGAGGGGGTACATGTGTTTGTTCTGGTGTGTGAGGGGGGGAGAGAGGTGGGTTCTGTGGTGTGAGGGGGGTGGAGTAGGGGTGGGGTCTGTTGGTGTGAGGGGGGGAGTAGGGGTGGGTTCTGTGGGGGTGAGGGTTGGGGGTTCTGTTGTGTGATGGGTGAGAGTAGGGGTTGGGTTTCTGTGGGTGGAGGTGGTGGGGGTTCTGTGGTTTGAAGGGGGGTGCTATTGGGTGGGCTTCGTGTGGTTGTGAGGGGGGGGTAGGTGTGGGTCTGTTGGTGTGAGGGGTGGGGTTCTGTTGTGTGAAGGGGGGAGTTTCTATGTGGGTGAGGGTGTGGTCTGTTGTGTGAGGGGGAGTAGGGGTGGGTTCTGGGGGGAGGGGTGGGGTTCTGTGGTTATCGTTGGGGTAGGGGGTGGGGTTATGTGATGTGAGGGGTTGGGTTTCTATGGTGTGAGGGGGGAATGGGTGGGGTCTCTGTGGTGTGAGGGGGGTGGGTGGGGTTCTGTGGTGTGATGGGGGGATGGGTGGGTTCTGTGGTGTGAGGTGGGATTGGTTGGGTTTTATGTGGTGTAGGGGGGATGGGGGGGTTCCTGTCGTGTGGAGGGGGGTGATGGGTGGGTTCTGGTGTGCGGGGGGGTAGGGGTGGGGTTCTGTGGTGTGAGGGGGGGTAGGGTGGGGTTCCTTTGTGTGAGGGGGGGATGTGGTGTTCTGTGGTGTGAGGGGGGGAGAAAGGGTGGGGTTCTTGGAGGTGTGAGGGTGAGTAAGGGGTGGGGTTCTCTGTGGTGAGGGGTGGGGGTTCTGTGGTGTGAGGGGGGGATGGGTGGGGTTTCCTGTGGTGTTGAGGGGGGAGTAGGGGTGGGGTTTTCGGTGGTGTTAGGAGGCGGGGTGGGGGGGTGTAGGGGGTGGGGGTTCCTGTGTATGGGGGGGGGTGACGGGTGGGGGGTTGACGTGGCATGAAGAACCCGGGGTATACGTGGATGGGTTTCAGCCTAGGTTTAAGGTAGCTGAACGTTGGACGGGCTTCTTCGTTTGCTGGCCGTCTTTGCCGCGAAGGGTTTTCCTGCCCCTCTTAGGTGTCGTGATTAAACCAAAAGCGCCGGCGGCTTCAAAAACCACAGAGCCACACTACATTACACTTTACCTACCTGCGCGACGCGCGCAGACTGGAGCCAGGGCGCATGACAGGATAACTTGAGCAGGGAAATTGTTTTCTCAGGCGACGCCGCGTCACATAAGAGGTTCAGCCAATGACGGCGGACCGCGTCACCGCCACGCTCCTTTCTCCTCCGGCTGCCTCCTGCGTGCATGCGCGTTGCCGCTCGCAACGCATCGCAATGATGGCGTCACGAAGCCCGGTCCCCGCCAGCCGCCGCCGATATGATCGTAGCCCTACAATGAGCACCCGTGGGGTTGGATGGTGCTTTTAGCCCCTGGTTGGGTGCTGCAGGATGCAGATAGGGGAGTCGACGTAGCCGTGGCTCAGGTTCGATTCCGCCGGCCTTGTAATTACCCCAACGCCCCCTTTCCCACCCCATTATTAGTGTAGTGAGTTCCGTGGGAATAAAAGCTGTGTCCTTTTCCCTCAGCACCGGGTTAGTGGGTTACATTACTGTGCTGGTGACATTTGACCTGGGTGGGTGTGTGGTTGGTGACAGTGTGTGGGGTGGGTGACAGTGACCATTTACCGTGGACTGGGTGGGTGTCATTTATTTCATTTTGGGGAGTGGGACACTAGATGTTTCAGGGGTTTTGGTTCCTCCTCAGCCCCCAGAGGAGGTCGCGTTGCGCCCCAAAAATGTAACATTGCCACCATCAGGGTTTACCCCTTGTTGAGCAGAATGGGATGAACGGCAGAAATGCCGCAAATAATTTATCATACTTACAACCGTCTGGTCGATACCCTGCTCTGTCCCATTTCTATAATGCCCATATATTGCCCATACTATACGATGTCCCGATACGCCTAACCAACCTGCAACAGGTTGTAGTCTTCCAATCATTTACATATTACCTATTAGTAGCCCGTCACGCCGGGTCAAATAAACTAAAACCACTAACTACATTACCCGTTGGCCACACCTTGAGTGGTGCTAGAATATCCATTGCCATGCATGATTTACTAACTGCTATGGTATGAAGTGGTTTACCACAAAGGAAACGGTCTGTGACCAATCAAAGTGCAGATGCTGTGTATGGACCAATCACAAAGCTAGGAATCGACTGTGATGGCCATCCAGGCTGGAGGTGGACAGGGGCGTGTTTAGTGCAAGAGAGCAACTTCAACCGGCCAATCAGAACATCACCTATGAGATGCATGACAAAAGCAATCTTGTTCGCCCTGGCCGGCCGGATTATCTCCCCCCCTCTGTGATATTCGCCTGGGTGTCCCGGGGTGGTTCCAATGCTCAACGCTAGCTAGAGCCCCCCCTGGCTGTTCCCCACTCCTACCCTTCCAGAAGGAAGCACCAACCATTTTCTGCAGACAGCAGCTGGACAAGGCTTTACCAGACCCTGCATGTCCAAGGCAAAAGGAACGCCAGAAAGGCTTTATCCAGGCTCCCACAACAAACACGGGATAAAATAAAGGTTCATTAGACTTATAGACATTTGTACTAGGTTTTTTGGCCAGTTGACCTTATGGAGTAGCCAGTCCTTCATAATATGTGAATCCTGACTGGTTACCCCTTAAAACCGTGTGCCCCTGGTGCTTAGATCATCATAAGCCGGGACACTTTATGTACACCCTAAACCTGTGTAGAACGGAGATGGTGAATCCCGAATGTCGCTGCCGAGTTTCCCAGCGTCAGCCCCACAGATATACAGGATAATGAGTTCCATAAGTAAGGTAAATAGTTTATAAAGACGTTTAATATGTGTAGCCCTTATAGTTTGGCTATAGTTTTTCCCTCATACCTGGCTAATCCGCTGGTAAGGGCAGGTTTGCCAGGATTAATATGGGGTTTCCCCACTCACTGCAGCTCAGTGATTCAGAGAAGGCCATGCAGTCCATGCCTGTGTTCAATAGGGGACAGGCAGGGCTCTTGCTAGGATCTGACTTAGGGAGATGCAGTTCCGGATTAGCCAGTCTGTCCCCTACCATGAGAGGGCAAGATCTACCCCAACAGTGCAGGGCTCTGGCAGATCTGAAGCTCTCCTTAAGGGTAGAGGAGGCGGGAGATAGTCCTCTTACCCTGCCAGAGGGTAATAGAAGAGCAGACGTTTCTATGGCTCAGACGAGAGTCAGTGTCCAGGGTCGTCCTTAGGTGGAAGCCTGTGATGTGACTGCTAATGCCCTTTTCTGAACACTGGTCAGTCTGCCAGGACAAGGAGAAATAAAGCATTCGTTTTGATTCAACTCTACTTCCTGCCATGAGAGTGGAGTCTATCAGGGGGGAGGATGAAAGGATTTTTTTCGGGCAGAGATTCCACCCCATTCTCTAGGGGCTGCCGAGATGGAGGCGGCCTCACCAGTAAGTAGAATTCAGTGTTCTACCAAAGGCCCTGTCCCATCACCGTCCACATGCGGGCAGACTCAGGAGTCCGTTACCTGCAGGTGGGCAACACACAGAACAGTCACCAGAGTAGAATGCTACCTCAGACAGACCCAACATGAGATGGGGGGGGGGGGGGAAGTAAGGGTTACCTATAAGTTTACGTTGTGTATTAATCTCTATACAGACAGTCCCGGCAATCTAAGTAGGATCGGGATATCTGCATAGAGATGGGGATCAAGAGAGAAGCGGAAGTTAAGGATGTGTTGAGCGTTTGGTGGCGGGGAAGGGCGGAGTAGGAGGTCGGAGACAGGATCCCTGCTGGGGAGACCTCGGTCTGCCAGACATAGTGTTGGCCTGCCAGCGGGAGTCAATGAGCTGGCTTGTGGGGAAGCTTCTTCTCCTTGTGGCACTGTTCCCATTGGTTAGCTCATATTTCTCCGACTCGCCCCGCCCCGTTTCAAGCCGGCTTAACAGCCCCCCTCCTCTGATGTAACCCAGCCAGAGACGAGCCCCTATTCTGATTGGCTGGTAGAGTTAGGACCGTTCTCCTGATTGGTCGCCAGTTTCTTTTCCAGTTTAAATATAGGACAGCGAGGTCTATGTCAGGAGACTGCTCGATCAGAGAACCAGATGATCTTGAGCTTTGGGTCGCTGAGGCGCTGGCGGGCTTTGTTCAAAGTCGTTCTGTTTCGAGAGCAGAGTAACCGGCTTCACATTTAGCAGAGAAACCTGCCACCGCGACCAAGTTTTAAAGACGCGGCCAGTTCTGAGCGGAGAACGCGCAGGGAAAGCAAACCGCGGTTCCTCCCGAAAGAGTAACCACGCGAGTTTCCTGGGCGTGAGTCGGACAGGGTAAGCCTCCTGTAGCCGTGTGGGCCCTGCACCCGTCGAGGCTGAATATGCCCCTATCAAGCCCAGTTTGTGTGTTTTATCTGAATTTTTGATGTTTCATTTGTATGTCAGCAGATTTCAACCGAATTATTCCACTACCTTGTTTTGCGTATGGAATTAAACCGAATGGTAAGACGTGTTAGAAGTTCTGGTCTCCCGGGACCAGCCAATGAGCCCCAATAATGTGATGTAACAGGGAAATCCTGCAATCCCACTAAAGGTGACGGACAATCTAACTTATAAGGAGAGGCAGCTCAATTAGATGTATTTACATTAGACAAGAGCCGTCTAAGAGAGGATACTGATAACTATATACAAATATATTCGGGGACATACACGAGCTTTAAAACAATAAACTATTTCATTCCACGGCGTACAAAGGACTCAGGGTCATCCCTAAGGTTGGATGAAAGGAGATTTCATTTCACCACAACAAAGGAAAGGGTTCTTTACATTAAGGGCCGTTACAGTGGGGGATTCCTTACCCATGGAGATGTGAGGCAAGATACAATAATATGTTCAAAAAAAGGTTGGACCTTTTTAGAAAATCAGTAAAATAATAAGAGGAAAGGATGTTGCCAGGGACTTTAATTTCCTGACTGCCAATTCTTGGATCCAAAAGGAATTTCATTTTTCCCCTTATGAATATCATATCAATGATGTCACTGGGGGTTTTGTTTTTGCCTTCCTCTGGACCTATAGACTGTAATTTACGGATATGGATAAAGTAAATAAAACCATCTCGTCTATTATAGCATATAGGTGAACTTGTGACCGCATGTCTTATTCATCTCATCTACTATGGTGACTAGGTACTATGCTAACTAATGTCTATGTGAGCTATAACTATGTATTTATTGTTTTGTACGGCACTGTATGTTTTTTTATTGGGGAAAAGCGCATTACCATTCTTTGGTTAATAGCACTTTAACCTATTCCGGCACTAATGGTTTTTGATAGAGGAGGTTGGTGAAGGTGGTAGTTGCCCAGTGGTGGGTGTTTAGGCCCTTTGCGGGAGGTTATCGTGAGTGTAACCCCGGTCATTACCTTCAGTATGTTGAAACCGCTAAGGTATGAAAGGGGTTAATGTCAACTGCACCTCCACAAGCCTAAAAACCCACCTGGGGCAACTACACATTCCAGACCCACCCCCTGTACCACACAAGCAGTGGCTGCTATTTAACCCTTTCTTTATCATAGCGGTTAGCCGCTAGGTTATGGATCCTTGCTGCTTTTATTTTGAATGCATATTATTGCTACCAGGGCCTGTGGGACCCCCTGCTATCTGGGGACCCGCAGAACCCTTGATTTCTGGGGTCCCTGCATCCCTCCGGTAATCAATCCTATGCAGTAAAATAAATAAAAACTCAAAGAACGTTCTGCCTCCTACCAATTAGGCTAAATAAAATAATAATAATCCTCATGAAACTGGTTATTTTGTTAATCCTTC
Organism: Ascaphus truei; assembly: GCA_036426205.1. NCBI lineage: Eukaryota > Metazoa > Chordata > Amphibia > Anura > Ascaphidae > Ascaphus > Ascaphus truei. The sequence goes on from WSYH01006670.1 coordinate 31,148, forward strand.
GCCAAAGCATTTGTGAGCCTGCATAGCCACGCAAGGGCATAAACCGTATGCAGGTAACCTACCCTCATATGTGTATATTTGCTCCAGGACTAGTGATAAAAATATGTTAACGCCTGAAGGGGTTAAATAAAGCATTAGCTTATTTAGTAGTGCAATGAAACCATCGGCTAATGCCAGTATCATAGTAACCTTGTTAGAAGGCAACTGTGGTGCACAAATTCCCGTTTGTGAAATTAATAAACTACACATATTTCTCTCTGTCCGCCTATACATTCGTACAGAGGGAACCCGAAAAGAGATGAGTTCAAAGCACCCCCTATTTTGCCTCCTACCATTGTTTCACCATTAATTCTCCTTTTGCCAATACCACGATCCCTATCAGGGAAATTGGTGAGCGACAAAAACCAAAAAGTTTTATTACATATATAAGTACACATTAAATGGTTAAAATTGTAAACTTCCCCACGGAGGAGTAGTGAGAAAAGAGGGTATTGTTATCTGGTATACTACAATAAGACCTTAGTCAGAAAATCCCTTTCTCTCCCTGCGTTTTGAATCATAACGGTGCCCCTATCTATTGTCCAGGGGGTGTTAATACACTTAATTGTCAGATAGGTAATAGTTTAAGCATATTTGTATAACAAACTGTAAATGAATGTTGTCAAAATATATCCTTTACTAAACCATGGTTCCACCATGTTTTGGAATAGTCTATTTCCCAGGAATTTACCAGGAAATCCGGCTGTATATATTGTGCCTCATAAGATCAAATTATCAGCTTATGCGGATCAGACTGCTCCAGCTCAATAGTTATGGTATATATCTGATTACCTACGCCTAAAACAGCAAACCGGCGTATACACTCCAGGCAGAAAGTGGGTTCTAAAATCTGTCATTGAGAATGATATAATACGGATAACCAGCCACAATAACTATCAAATCATTCCTGCCACAGAGTATTCTCTGTCAGTAACAAGTAACAATAAACGCCCCGTTCACTTTAACCCAGATTACTATAACAGTGCTTGCAATCAACCGCAAGAACCCCCGCATGACCGCCACTCTTGCGAGTCCTATTCAGCGCAACATATGTTTCGCAGCGTTTCTATCAATCACTCTTCTTCAGGGGGATGCTACTCATCAGCCCCTGTCGTAAGTATTTATGGGAAGTTCTGGATTCTGATTGGCTGGTCCGTAGTGATTCGTCTTACTTTCAATAAATTCGTTTAATAAGCCTCTGTCGGACCGGGTCCAGCTCCTATGCTTATTGTCACGGACCAATGTATATATTCAGTGTAAGATCCCCTCTCTCATGCTTTCTCCAAAAGATATGTGGTCTGTGTTTCGTTTAAATGTCGCTATGAAGCGTGAGTTAGTGCCCTCAAACTAACTTGTGGATTATTACTTGCATATTCATGGTGTAGGAGTGTATGGTCAGTTTTATAATGATCCCTCCCCTAGAGTCAATACCGGACTTGTCCTGCATAACACTGTATATAATAATAGACAGATTTTAGAACCCACATTGACCGTCCTACTTCTGTCCTGGAGGTGTATACTCTGTTTGGGCTGTTTTAGGCTGTATGTACTCAGATATATCCATACTTTGGAGCAGTTTCTGATCCGCAATAACGGCTAATTTGGTATCTTTGAGGCACAATCTATACAGCCGGGATTTCCTGTAAATCCTGGGAATCATACGTATTCCAACAGGGGAAACCCATGGGTTAGTAAAGGCTAATATTTTGACAACATTCCATTACTAGTTTGGTTTCCAAAAGCCTTATCAACCTATTACCTATCTGCCATTATAAGTGTATTAACACCCCGCCACTGACACATAAGTATAGTGAGCAACCGTAGATTCAGTAACAGCAGGAGAAGAAAATGGATTTTTTCTGACTAACAGGTCTTATTTCAGTGTAAACCAGGAAACAATACCCTCTTTTCTTCAACTACCCCCATCCGTTGGACTTTATACGGTAATAAAACTTTTTTGTAGTTTTTGGTCGCTCACAATTTGTCCCTGATAGGGATCGGGCTATTGGCATACAAGGAGAATCTAATTGTGAAAATAGGTAGTGAGTGCAATTAGTGTGGTGCTTTGAACCATCTTCTTTTTGGTTGTCCCTCTGTACTGAATGTATAAGGCTGACAGAGAGAAAATGTTTACGTTTTTATTATATTCACACACAGGGAATTTGTGCACCCGACAGTTTTGCCTTTTAGAACAAGGTTCATACTATGTACTGGCTTTAGCCAGATTTAATTGCACTACTCACATAACTTATGCTTTATTAACCCCTTCAGGGCTTCACATATTTAATCACTAGTCCGATGTCCATGGACAATATTACATATATTTAGTGTAAGGTACCTGGCATCCGGTTTATCCTTGTCGTGGCATGCAGGCTCACAATTCGTTTGGCCGCAGGATTTAAAACAAATACCATTTTCATGAGATTATATTAGTTTATTTTGTCAGCCTAATTGGTATGGGAGCGCAGAAACGTCTTGTTTATATTTTCTTTTTACTGCATAGGTTTTAATACGGAGGCCTGCGGGGACCCCGGACATCCAGGAGTTTCCGCGGGTTTCCCCATATCTCCAGGGGTCCCACAGGCTCTGTTTCAATCCTATACATTCAAAATAAATTGCGCCAGTTTCATTACTAGCGCTAAACCGCCTAAGGTAATGGAGGGTTAAATAGCAGCACTGCTTTGCTGTTGGTACATGGGGTGGTGAATGTGGTAGTTTCCCCGAGGGTGGGTGTTTAGGTGCCCTGTGGAGGGTGGCAGTAGACATTACCCCCTTCATTACCTTAGGGCGGTTTCCAACCACTAAGGTAAGTCATGGGTTACCACCACGCTACCCTCCCACAAGGCCTAAACACCCACCCTGGTGTCAACTACCGACCTTCACCCACCTCCTGTAGTCACAGAACCATTATGCCGGCATGGGTAAAAGTGTTATTAACCAAAGATTGCTTACTGGCGCTTTTCTCCCCATCAAAAAAAAACATTACAGTGCAGTACAAAATATAAATACATAGTTATTATAGTCCATAGTTACATTCACATAGTTTCATAGTCACATAGTCGAGAGATAGTGGCAGGAAGTTGGAGTGAAGGACCCTGTACCACTACCAATGCTCAGTATGCAAGACCGTACTGTCGTCTGCCGAGTTTATTTGGCATTTGCCCGGTCTCGGCCGCGACAGTAAAACCGCGGGCGCACCCGGGGTGTCCCGGGCGCACGCCGAAGGCCCTCGGGGAGCCCTCCAATCGGGGCTTTCCCCCTCCGCCCTCTCAGGGTCCGTCCGGTTCCCCCGGACCACCCCACCGCCGTCCCCCACATCGCGGGACACCAGGTCTTGAATTCCCTCGGGAGCCCTGGGCAACGCGCGCAGGGGCGAGTCACCCGATGAAGCGTGACCGCCGACATCGGGACGGTGCGTCCAACGCCTAGGGGACCGGTTTCGGCTGCAAAGACATCTCCCGCTTGCGAAACTAGCCGCACTCAAATAAACGCCGCCTCTGTATGCTAATTTAGACGAATGGATACTTCATCCTATATCCGTAATTACAGTATATAAGATCCAGAGGAAGGCAAGACACAGCACCACCAGTGACATCATTGAATGATATCTCATAAGGTGAAAATCAATTCCTTCTTGACTCAAGAATGGCAATAAGTTACTCCCCGGGATCAACATCCTTCCCCTGTGTACTTATTTGGTATATCCGTTTTACCTTTCGCTTTCTAAAAGAGGTCCAACCTTTTTTGAACAGATTGATTGTATCTGCCAATCACAGTCCTCCATGGGTATGAATCCCACCCTGTAACACGGCCCTTTACTGTAAATAAACCTTTACGTTGTTGCTGGTGAATCTCACGTTCTTCCTCCAACCTAAGGGATGCCCTATCCTAGTACTGCCCGTGGATGAAGAGTTCTTTTTTAAAAGCTCCTTGTAATTTCCCCGAATATATTTGTATAATAGTTATATATCCCCTCTTAGACCTGGGCTCCTTTTCTATGTAAATACTCTATTTAGCTGCTCCCCTCATCAAGTTAGATTGTCCATCCCTTTAGGGGAATTTGCAGGATTTCCCTGTACCATTCACCTTATTGGGGCTCATCTGGCTGTCGCCGGGACAGAACTTCTACACTTCTTTACCATTCAGGGATTAATTCACTACCAGAAACAAGGTGTGCCTATTCGGGTGAAACCCCTGACTACAAATGGACACACAAATTCAGATAAACACACATACTGGGGCCTCTGGGGTGATATTCACAGCCTCGACTAGGTGCAGGGCACCCCGCTACAGGATCGGCTTACCCTGCTCCGACTCTCACGTCCAGGAACTCGCAGTACTCTTTTCGTGTAGACCGTGGGTGCTTCCCCGTTCGTTCTCCGCTCAGAACTTGGCCGCGTCTTAAAACTTGGTCTCGGCTACAGGTTTCTCCAGCTAAATGTGAGAGCCGGTTACTCTGCTATTCGCAACATACAACTTTGAAAGCCCGCCAGCACCTCACCAACCAAGCCTCACGATCATCTGGTTCTCTGATTGGGCGTCCTCCTTACAGTACTGCACCGACACACTTTACCCGAGGCAAATACCCAGTATGTACCCTGGCAGATCCTGGAATGCGCCGCTCCTCACTCTGACAGCCCCGTGGCATTTGCCTTCCCAGCCTGGGGTTCATGCCTGGCTGACGGCGCTTGTCATCTGTTAAAAAATGATAATGATTAGGATTTAATAGGCTGCAATTGCTTCGCGTGTCTACCAATGGCATAAATCCGATGAATTGTACTGCCCAGTATTTATATATATACTGTGGCAGTTTCATCGCAGACGGGAATTAAATGCTTTCAATCCCTCTGGAAATACCCCTTCAATGCAACTCGGGGCAGAAAACGTCCCAACACCTCCATACACCCCCGGGTAATAACCCGAATTCGTCGGGACTAGCGAGCTCAATAAGTGTGGTCTCCAGTGAGACCGTCGCTGTCCTAATGTTAACCTGGAAAGAGACTGGCCCCAATCAAGTGAACAGATCCTAGAGCTCTACCAGCCATCACGATCGGGGCTCGTCTGGATGTTAAATCAAGAGGAGGGGCTTGTTAAGAAGCCGGCTTGAAAAGGCGGGCGAGCGAGAAATATTGGCTAACCAATGGAACCAGCGCCAAAGGAGAAGCTTCCCCAGCCAGCCCATGCCTCCCTCTGGGCCGGCCCACTATGTCTGGCAGACCGGTGGTCCTCCCCCGTGGGGAGTCCTTGTTCTCCGACCTAATACCTATATACTCCGCCCTTTCCCCGCTCATGCCAAACGCTTCCACACCTCTTAACTTCCTTCTCCTCTTTTGATCCCCGATCTCTGTGCCAGACCTCCCCGCTGCCTACTTAGATTGCCCGGACTGTCTTTATAGATATTAATACACAACGTATACAACAGATGTACCTTACTTTTCCCCACCCCCCCCCAATCTCATGTGGGGTTCTGTCTGAGGTAAATTCTCTCTGGTTACTGTTCTGTTTGTGCAAACTGCTGGTACCATACTCCTGAGGTCTTCCGCATGATGGCTAGGGGATATTGGGGGACAGGCCTTTGGTAATTACAGCTGAATTCTAACTTACTGGTGGCAGCCGCCTCCATCTCGTGCAGCCCTAGAGATATGGGATTG